>JAKSZU010000009.1:131853670-131931813 GCA_026018925.1 Tupaia tana
ATGGATATCAGAGACAGTGTGGGAAGAGGGTGGGACACGGCAGAGGGTGAGAGATAGGGAATCAAGGATGGGGGAATAAAAGCAAAATATACAGGAAAACAAGAAATGGAAAATTATTTGTTGATGATAACACATATGTTGATGTGCTTGATTGAGCCAATATATAGTGTATTCTGGATGGAAAATCTCATTTTGTATGCTGTAATGATGTACCGTGAATGAATGTAAATAAATTTAAATTAAAAAAAAGAGTGCTGCTATGAGAACATGTTTGTCTTTGGGTAAACATATCTGTGCCTTTCTATTGGATATGCCTAGGAGTGGAGTTGCTGAGTCAGGGAATGTGAATAAGTCAGTTTTTTTGTTTTTTGGGTTTTTTTTGGAGAGGTTTTTGCTATAGGGCGCGTGCGCTCGCCAGAAAGACAGAGAGAGACAGAGAGACAGAAAGCGAGAAATCACCCCCAGGGGGGATGGCCACGCCGCAATCCTTTCTCCTCCATTCTCCTCTCGGGATCTTGGGCACGCACGCACACGCGCCCGGCGTGAGTTTAAGGCGCCGGGTCAGGGACTCGAACCGCGGTCAACTACGTGGTAGTCCAGCAACATAGCCATTACGCCAACTGCTGGTCCCAATATTCAGTTGTGATAGATACATTCCGTTGATTTCTTTCTTTCTTTTAATTGCCAGAGGGTATGTGTGCTCATCAGAGATAGAGAGCGAGGGAAGGAAACCCTCTTCAATGGGATATTGTCACACCATAATTGCTTCTTTGTTTCTCCATGCTGTCAAAATTTGGGGCACACGTGCACACAGTGTGTTTTTCAGGCTGGGACTGGGACTCAAACCATAGTCAGCCATGTGGGATCTGACTCCTTTAACCACTAGTCTATGGAGCCAGTCCCATACCCTTGATTTCCTCTGTGTGTGTGTGTGTGTGTGTGTGTGTCAGAGGGCACGTGTGCTTACCTGAGAGAGAAGGAAAGGGAGAAATCACTCCCCGACGTAGCACAGTCACACACAGTCCCTTCCTTCTCTACTTCTCTATCCTGTCAGCTTTTTCAGGCTTTTTTCCAAGCCTCTGGAGTAGGGATTTGAACCGTGCAGTTAGCCATATGGGATCTAGCTCTCTTAACCACATGGGGCCAGTCACCATACTGTTGATTTAAGAAGGATAATCCTACAGGGACCAGCAGTTAGCGTAATGGCTATGTCGCTGGACTTCCACGTAGTCGACCGCAGTTCGCGTCCCGGACCCGGTGGCTTAAAACTCACACCGGGCATGTGTGCGTGCATGCCCAAGATCCCAAGAGGAGACTGGAGGAGAAGGGATCGTGGCGTGACCATCCCCCCTGGGGGGTGATTTCTCGCTTTCTGTCTCTCTGTCTCTCTCTGTCTGTCTGGCAAGTGCACGCGCCCTATAGCAAAAACCTCTCAAAAAAAAAAAGAATAATCCTACAGTGTTCTCATTAAAAAAATAATTACATTTACAAAGCTCCAGATGGGCTCATCTTCTGATTTCACATGGAAAATGGTCACATCCCACTCCAGTGCCGTCCGGGAGCTCCACATTTTTGCCAGCAGCATGGGCTTCCGTACTAGCCTACATTTCTACTGCTGCGCTTGAAGGACACTCGGTACAGCTTGTTCAATAAGAATGAGAACTTTTTCCACCTGTCTCAGTTCTGTGGGTTAGGCCCTTCACCCCCAAGACCACAGACTGGGTGACTTAGACAACAGGCATTTCTTTTCTCACAGTTCTAGAGGCCGGAAGTCTGAGATCAGGCTGCCAGCATGGTCTGACCTTGGGGAGGGCTCTCCTGACTTGCAGACGGCTGCCTCCTTGGTGTGTCCTCACATGGCCCTTCCTCAGAGTGGTTGTGGAAAATGCAAGCTCTCTCCAGTGTCTTTTCATTAAGGACACTGGTCCCATTATGAGGGCTCCATTTACACCGAATCACCCCCCAAATGCCCTATCTCCAAATACCATCCCAATGGGGGTAAGGGTTTCAGCATATGAATGGGGGGTTACATAATTCAATCCATAGGAAGGGGAAAGAAAACCCTGTCAGTTAGAGTGCCATGAGGGCATCCTGGAGGGGGCAGATGTCACAGGAGGTAACTGCCTGGGCCTGGCCAGGGCAGGGGAGGGTCTTTTAAGGAGAGGAGAGATTGTAACCTTTCTCCCATCACTGGCCAGCCGGTTCACCACTGAGTCTCCATGGTGTCTGTAAGCCAAGGTTCTGACATGCAGTAAGTACTTCAAAAATACTGTTCATAGGGGGACCAGCAGTTAGCGTAATGGCTATGTCGCTGGACTCCCACATAGTTGACCACAGTTCACGTCCCGGACCCGGTGGTTTAAAACTCACACTGGGCGCGTGTGCGTGCGTGCCCAAGATCCCAAGAGGAGAATGGAGGAGAAGGGATTGTGGCGTGGCCATCCCCCCTGGGGAGTGATTTCTCGCTTTCTGTCTCTCTGTCTCTCTCTGTCTGGCGAGCACACGCGCCCTATAGCAAAAACCTCTCCAAAAAAAAGAAAAATACTATTCATAGGGACCAGCAGGTGGTGTGGTAGTTAAGGTGCTGGACACTCCCACATGGCTGACCACGGTTCGAGTCCCGGACCTGGCAGCTTGCTTTCTCAATCTTTCTCTCTCTGTGTGTCTCTCTGGTCAAAATAAAATAAATGAATGAATAAATAAAATAAATAATTTTTAAAAATGCTGTTCATAAACGCTAATTTTTTTTAATTGCCAGAGTGTGTACGTTCACCAGAGAGACAGAACCAGAGAGAGGGAGAAAGCACCACCCAATGCGGCTTAGTCATGCTGCAATCCCTTCTCCTCTACCTCTTCATCCTGTCCAGACCCTCAGCCACTGACACTGGGACTCGATCCATGATCAGCCATGTGGGATCTGTCTCTCTCAACCACCACGCTACAAGGCTGGCCCTATAAAACCTATGTTGAACAGGGATTCTCCCGTACACAAAAGCCATAGAGAAACTGGTATAATGCCCCTGTGTTCGTATCACCCTGTTTCAATCAGTAACAACATATTGCTGGTCTAATTTAACCTCCCCATTTGTCAGAGTTGGCATTCCAAGGAGAGGGAACAGCAGGTAAAAGGCACAGAGGCACTAAGACTAGGCAGTGCGTTCCCTCCTTGAAGGGCCATAAGTGACAAGATGCAGGAATAGACTCCCAGGGGAGCAGGGGTCCTTGTGACTTGTCCTGTGTCTTTCCCATCATATCTTTTGCCACAGTGTGGACTAAACACTCAGCCTGAGCCATCCCTGAGCAGGGTAACAGGGTGAACAGGACACAATGCTGCTTCTCCAGGAGCTGTCTAGAGAGAGACAGACCCATAAATGAACCAGTACTATGGCACGACAGTGCACTGATGGGAGGCTGCGGACACCTAGCCAGATCGGAGGGTCAGAAAACGCTCCTTGGAGGAAGTGGTATCTTGTAATGGTTCTTCTCCATTTACCCCCAAGTTCCTTCTCTGCCTTTCTGATGCCTTGAGAAGCTGACCTTCAACAGATATTGTTGACCAGGTGCCCTTGCCTATCTGGCTTTCAGGTGGGTTCAATCAACCAGAAGGCCAGGTAGGAAACTGCAGGATGGGAATAAAAAGAAACTGGAACAACCAGCAGTTGGCGTAATGGCTATGTCACTGGACTCCCATGTAGTTGACCATGGTTCAAGTCCCGGACCCGGTGGCTTGAATTCACGCTGGGTGTGTGTGCGTGCGTGCCCAAGATCCCGAGAGGAGAATGGAGGAGAAGGGATTGCGGCGTGGCCATTCCCCCTGGAGGGTGACTTCTTGCTTTCTGTCTCTCTGTCTCTCCCTGTCTTTCCAGCGAGGGCATGCACCCTATAGCAAAAACCTCTCCAAAAAAAGAAAAAAAGGAAAGAAAGAAAGAAACTGGAAGGCCAGCTAGGTGGCACCGGCACTGTGGGTAAGGCAGCAGGATCCCACATGGCCGACTGTGCAGTTCAAATCCTGGACCTGGTGGCTTGAAAAACATGCTGGGTGTGCTTGCATGTGTGCCCAGCAATGACTCTCTCTGGGGATTGCTTTCTCACTCCCCTTTCTCTCTCTTTCTCTGGCAAACACATGTGCCCTATAGCAAAAAAAAAAAAACAACTTTTTTTGGAGAAGTTTTCGCTATAGGGCGCGCGCACTCACCAGAGAGACAGAGAGAGACAGAGAGAGACAGAGAGACAGAAAGCGAGAAATCACCCCCCGGGGGGGATGGCCACGCCGCAATCCGTTCTCCTCCATTCTCCTCTTGGGATCTTGGGCACGCACGCACACGCACCCAGCACGAGTTTAAGCCACCAGGTCCGGGATTCGAACCACCGCGGTTGACTATGTGGGAGTCCAGCGACATAGCCATTACGCTAACTGCTGGTCCCTATAGCAAAATATTTAAAATAATAAAAATAAAAAAGTAGAAGCTAAGCCATTAATCCTCTTGCTTCCTGCCCCACTATGGTCCCAGAGGTGGTTGTCATGTTCCATGACCACAGCTCCTGCCAAGTGGCCCTTTTCCATGGCTCCAGCTTTCCAGGTTCCAGGAGCATCACTTCCTCCACCAACCCAACCTCTTCATTCCTGTAGGTATTAATGGCTTCCTGCTATTGCTAGTTCCTGGGTCCCTGCCACCAGGATTCCCTTGTCAATTCCCTTAACCCTGCCAACACCTTTGTAAATGGCACCTTCAATAAAGTCTCCCTGACAATTATGCACACATAAAATAAGGAAGTCTTCAATAAATGTAGAGGAGCATGTTGATAGTCCAGCCTCGGTGGGGCAGGTGCCAGCGTACTGTTCAGAGCTGGAAGCCACATGGCTGACCACAGGTTTGGATCCTGAGCTGACCTGAAAGGCGACACGCATGTGCACGCCCAGGATTCTGACTAGCTGGAGTGCTGGAGAAAAGGGATTGAGGCCTGATGAGACCCTGTAGGACGGCCCGACTCTTTCTTCCTCACATGTACACGTGCATGTGCTCTCTTGCATGTGCTCTCTCATAAAATAAACTTAAAACAAAACGAAACAAAAAAATCTTGGGCCAGCCAGCGCCACAGTAGTTAAGACGACTGTATTGGGACCAGCAGTTAGCGTAATGGCTATGTCGCTGGACTCCCATGTAGTCGACCGCAGTTCGAGTCCCGGACCCCGTGACTTAAACTCACGCCGGGCGCGTGTGCGTGTGTGCCCAAGATCCCGAGAGGAGAATGGAGGAGAAGGGATTGCGGCGTGGCCATCCCCCCTGGGGAGTGATTTCTCGCTTTCTGTCTCTCTGTCTCTCTCTGTCTTTCTGGCAAGTGCATGCACCCTATTGCAAAAACCTCTCCAAAAAAAAAAGATGGCTGTATCCCACATGGCCAACTGTGCAGTTTGAGTCCCCCGACTTAGCAATTAGAGAAACACACCGGGTGCCTGCGTGTACGTGCCCAAGGTCCCAACGGGATGAAAACATGGAGGAGAAAGGATTGCAGCATGACCACACTCCACTGGGGGGTTCTCTCTCTCTCTGGCTGGTACACTGTTGTGCCCCGGTCATGAAATTCCCAAAAGACCACCAAGGAGCCGATTCCGATGCAAGCACACGAGGGTTGCTTTTATTGGCTGTAGATTTCAAGAAGCATAGTTGTCTTTTACTGATTGGCAAGAAAGTTACTTCAGGTCTCTGGTATTTCCTTTGTTTTTTATCATTGGCCAGCCCCGGTGGGGTGATGGTCTTATGACCTTCTCCTACGTGATCGGCTCGCTTCCTTGAAATGGCTGCAAATCTCAGCAAGGTGGGTTTAACAAAATGGAGTCATCCCGTAAAAAAATGGAGTCACTCTGGTCCTTCAACACAAACCCTCTGGCAAAATTACACATACACACACACACACACACACACACACACACACACGACCAGTACACTTCAAAGGTGTCAAGGAAAGGGGCCAGCCCTATAACCTAGTCGTTAATGGATTCAGATCCCCCATGGCTGACCATGGTTCAAGTCCCAGACCCAACAGCTAGAAAAGCACAGCAGAGACGTGTGAGTGCCTGCCCCAAATCCCAACAGGATGGAAAAATTGAGGCGAAGGGACGGTGGCATGACACATCCTATTGGGGAATGATTTCTCCCTCTATCTGTCTGTCTGGCAATCACATGTGCCCTTTGGTAATTTAAAAATAAAGGGGGGGAGGACTTTGAAGAACTGTCAAGAGACTAGAAGAGAACAAAGAGATATAACAACTAAATGCACTGTGGAATCCTGGATTGGAACCTGAAACAGAGAAAGAACATTAGTGGGAAAAAAAAAATAACTGGTTAAATTGAAGTAGGTTCGGGGGGGTGGCAGGTGGCATGGTGGTTAAGGTGCTGGACTCCCACATGGCTGACTGTGGTTTGAGTCCCAGACCTGGCAACTTGCTTTCTCACTTCCCTCTCACTCTCTCTGTCCCTCTCTGATGAATTTTTTTTAAATAACAGTAAATAAATACAAATAAATCATTCTTGAAAAAGAAAATTGAAGTAAGCCCATAGTTTAGGTATTAGTATCATACCAAGGTTAGATGCCGTCACACTAAGTTAAATTCCTGGTTTTGATCATCGCACTATGGTTATGTAAGATGATAAAATAAGAGGAAGCTGAGTAACAGGTATGTGGGAATTCTCTGTATTGTTTTTGCAACATTTTTTCTAAATCTGAATTCAAAATAAACCATTGGGTTCTGGTTCCTATTTGGTGTGGAGTCAGCACATTCCAGCCTTCTTCTCCCACTTAATGCAGCTGAAAATCCTGGCTAGAATGCATGGAGCAGCTTATCTGAGGACTCTGGACACGTAGAGCAGAACTCAGTGTATGATCAATCCAGCCATAAGATTCCTGGGTTTATTTCCCCTCCCGTATCTCCTGGCCTGGACTCAAAAGCTGTACAAAACCTAGAATCGTGTACCAGGTAGGGACAGAAAGAGCCCCAAGATAAATGCGCTCTTTCTGGCCCAAGGAATTGGAAGAGGGCCCCTAGGAGATAGACAAAGTAGAAAAATACACTATTCCTCCAACTTCAACCACAAGCAAATCCCAATCCCAAAATAACAATGCCCCAGCAGCCACAATGACAACAGAGGAACCGTGGCCCAAAGAGGCTGGGGTCAATTCACATTGCTTCTTATTCTTCATTTCTTCTCCTTCTTCTTCTTCTTTTTCTTCTATGTATTCTTCTGCAGCTTGACCTCAGAAGCACATCTAGGGAAACAGCAGTTAGCGTAATGGCTATGTCGCTGGACTCCCATGTAGTCGACCACGGTTCGTGTCCCAGACCCAGTGGCTTAAAACTCACGCCGGGCACATGTGCGTGCGTGACCAAGATCCCGAGAGGAGAATGGAGGAGAAGGGATTGTGGCGTGACCATCCCCCCTGGGGGGTGATTTCTCGCTTTCTGTCTGTCTCTCTGTCTCTGTCTGTCTGGCGAGCGCACGCACCCTATAGCGAAAATCTCTCCAAAAAAAAAAAAGAAGCACATCTAGTAACAGAAATTATGTTGCAGAACAGGGAACTTAAGTTCCAAAATTTCTAGCTACTGAACCAAGATTGGGGTGCTTCTCAAGTTGGAGCATGTAGAGTGACTGTAAAGAGAAGGAGATTCAAGGACCAGCCAGTGGTGTGGTGGCTAAGGCGGTTGGATCCCACATGATTGTGCGGTTTGGGTCCTGAACCTGGCTGCTTGAAAAACGTGCCAGGCACACGTGTGTGTGTGTGTGTGTGTGTGTGCCCAAAATTCAGAAAGGAGAAATGGAGGAGAAGGGTTTGCAGTGTGACCATTCCCCTGGGGAGTGCTTTCTCACTTGTCCCCTCTCTTTCTTTCTTTGTCTCTCTCCAGCGAGTGCATATACCTGCTACCAAATTTAAAAGGAGAGAGAGAAGGGGACTCAAGAAAGGATCACATAAAGTTACATATAAAGTTCTAGATTCGGCTCCAAGCTCCAAACATTTGACTCTGACTTTAAAGAGCCTATCAAAGATTTTGACAACAGAACTCTGGAGTAGAACATTGTCAAGGTTCCGGACAATCCTTGAGTGGCACACACATGGAACAGATCAGAATAGCACATAAAGTGTTTGAAAACAAAACTAATATGGGACCAGCAGTTAGCGTAATGGCTATGTCGCTGGACTCCCATGTAGTCGACTGCGATTTGAGTCCCGGACCCGGTGGCTTAAACTCACGCTGGGCGTGTGTGTGCGTGCCCAAGATCCCAAGAGGAGAATGGAGAAGGGGTTGCGGCGTGACCACCCCCCGGGGGGTGATTTCTCACTATCTCTCTGTCTCTCTCTGTCTTTCTGGCGAGCGCACTTGCCCTATAGCAAAAACCTCTAAAAAAAAAAAAAAGAAAACAACAACAAAACAAACAAACAAACAAACAAAAAACTAATATTGGAACCACGGCCTAAAGAAAATGGGTCAGAACTTGTGGCCTGACTCTGAATAAATCACTCATCTACTAAAATAATCAAACAAACAAAATCAACATTTTCCAAGGATTTAAGCAAGATTCTGAGTCTCGTAACATAATATTCAGGTGTTCATGATACAGTTTAAAATATCTTGGCATATGAGGAACCAGAAAAACTTTAAATAGCTCACAAAGGGAAAGACAATCAATAGATGGCAGCTACAAAGTGATCCAGATGTCAGAATTACCAGAATAGGGGACCAGCAGTTAGCGTAATGGCTATGTCGCTGGACTCCCATGTAGTCAACCGCGGTTCGCGTCCCGGACCCGGGGGCTTAAACTCACACTGGGTGCGTGCCCAAGATTCCGAGAGAAGAATGGAGAAGAAGGGATTGTGGCGTGGCCATCCCCTCTGGGGGGTGATTTCTCGCTTTCTGTCTCTCTGTCTCTCTCTGTCTTTCTGGCGAGCTCACGTGCCCTATAGCTAAAACCTCTCAAAAAGGGAAAAAAAAAAAAAAAAAGAATTACCAGAATAGACTTTAAGGCAAGCTATAATCATGCTCTAAACACTCTTGGAAAGATGGAAAGCATCATCAGAGAAGCAAAAGCTGTAAAAACTAACCAAGTAGGAGAAATTTGAGAACTAAATATTATAAGTGAAATAAGAAATAAAACCAATCCCAAAGCTTAGTGGCTAAGGGAGCCAGATCCCACGTGACCAACTGCGGTTTGAATCTCAGCCCCAGAAGCTTGAAAAACATGCCCAGCATGTTACATGTGTGCCCAAAACCCCAAAAAGATGGAGAAATGGAGGAGAAAGGATTGTGATGTGACCATGCCTCACTGAGGAGGCAACTTCTTTCCCCCACCCTCTGTCTCTCTGGCAAACACATATATCCTTTGACAATTAAACTTAAAAAAAAAAAAAAGAGGGCCAGTAGGTAGTATGATGGTTGGGGTGGCTGGATCTCACATGGCTGACTTCACAGTTCAAATCCCAGCCCCATGGCTTGAAAACTACGCTAGGTGTGTGTGTTTGTGAGCCCAGAATCCAAAGAGGAGAATAGAGGAGAAAGGACTGTGGTATGGTCATTTCCCCCAGGAGGTGATTTCTCACTTTTCCTCTCTCTTGCTCTTTGTATGTCTCCAGTGAGCTCATATGTCCTAGAGCAAAACTAAAAAAAAAAAATTTAATTATTTGATCTGAACAACAGAGAGAAAAGGGTTTTTTGTGTGGGTTTGGTCTTGTCTTTAATGAACAAGATGTCAAGGATTTGTGGGACTGTACCAAAAAAAACTAATACTAATATTCATGTCACTAGAATCCTAATGGGAGAGAAGGAACAAGGGGCAGAAAAAAATATGTGAAGAAATAATATCCGAAAACTTCCTAAATTCGATGAAAGACATGAACTTAAAGATTCCTAAAGCTTGGCAAAACCAACACAAGAAAAACTCAAGGAAACGTACCCGAGATATATCATAATCAAATTTCTGAAAAGCAAAGACAAGATATTTCATACAAAGAAAAACAGCGCATTACATATAGGGAAATAATGATTCAGATGACTGAAGATTTCTCACCAGAAACCATGAGGCTAGGAGTTATAACAATGAATCTTTAGAGTGCTGAAAAGCCCCGTGATCTAGTGATTAAGGAAGCTGGATCCCTCAAAATTAATTGACCCTTGTTGGAATCCCAGCCCTGGCAGTTTGAGAAACATATTGGGTACATATATGTATGTACTCAAAATCCTGACAGGATGGAGAAATGGAGAAGTGATTATGACATGACCACATCCCATTTATAGGGTGGTGCTAGAGAGGGTCCCTCTCCCTCTCTCTCTTCCTCTCTCTGGCAAGTACACATATCCTCTGACAACTAAAAAGAAAAAAAAGGTGCTAAAAGAGAAAAACTGTCTGGGACCAGCAGTTGGTGTAATGGCTATGTCGCTGGACTCCCATGTAGTCGACCATGGTTTGAGTTCTGGACCCCGTGGCTTAAACTCATGCTGGGCACGTGTGCGTGAGTGCCCAAGATTCTGAGAGGAGAATGGAGGAGAAGGGATTGAGGTGTGGCCATCCCCCCTGGGGGATGATTTCTCACTTTCTGGCTCTTTCTCTCTCTATCTGGCAAGCACATACGCCCTATAGTAAAAACCTCTCAAAAAAAAATTAAAAAAAGAGAGAGAGAGAGAAATTGTCAACTCAGAAATCTGTATCCAGTGAAAATATCCTTTAGAAATGTGGGTAAAAATAAAGACATTCTGATATAAAGGAAAGCTAAGAGAATATGCATCTAAAAGCAGGGCTTGGGGCTGGCAAGTGGCATGGTGGTTAAGGGCGCCGGACTCCCACGTGGCCAACCACAGTTCGAGTCCCAGACCTGGCGGCTTGCTTTCTCACTTCTCTCTCTCTCTGGTAAAATTAAATAGTAATAATAATTATAAATAAAATAAATAATTCTTTGAAAAAATAAAAGCAAAGCTAATGGAAGTTCTTCAGACAGAAGGAAAATAATACTGGAGGGAAATGTGGACCTTCAGGAATGAAGAAAAAGCACTAGAAATGTATTTGTGGGGTAGGAAAGACTATTATTCTCCTATAAAATTATTTAAAATACATTTGACAGTTGAGTAAAAACAATGATAACACTAAGCTTTTACTGTATAGAGACATGATGCTTTTCATAATTATAACATAATGTAGAAGAAGAGGGCTAGTGCCATAGCACAATGGTTAAGTGCTATGCATGGAAGGCCAGATCCTAGGGCCAGCCAGTGGCATGATGGTTAAGGAGGCTAAATCCCACATGGCCAACTGTGCAGTTTGAGACCCAGATCCAGCAGCTTGAAAAACATGTCAGGCATGTGTACATGCATGCCCAAAATCCCAAGAAGAGAAGAGATTGCAGCATAGCCATCATCCGCCCCTACCCCGGGGATGCTTTCTCGCTTTGTCTCTATCTGTATCTCTCCTGAGAGCCCATGTGCCCTATGGTAAAAATCTAAAAAAAGAAAAAAGAAATAAAATCCAATAGGTAAATTAAAATGGAATGTTTAAAAATACTCAGATGTGGGGGCCAGTAGGTGGCATGGTGGCTAAGGCACTGGACTTCCACATGGTTGACTGTGATTTGAATCCCAGACCTGGTGGCTTGAAAATCACACTGGGCACATGCACTTGTGTGCCCAAAATCCCAGGAAGAGAATGGAGAAGAAGGGATTGTGGTAAGGCCATCACCTTGGGGGGATGTTAGAAAAAAAGGTAGGTCTCAAATCAATGATCTCAGCTTTCATATTAAGAAACTAAACACATGTACACACACACACACACACACACACACACACACAGAGCAGGTACATGTGCATGTAAGTCAAAATCCCAACAGGATGGAAAACTGAAGAAGGGATTATGGTATGACCACATCATATTAAGGTATGCTTTCTCCTTCTACCTCTCTCTGTGTCTCTCTCTGGTATGAACACACATGCCCTCTGGCAAATAAAAAACTTTTTAAAAAGAAACTAGAAAAAGAAGAGTAGAATAAACCCAAAGCAAGCAACGCAGAAGGAAGGAAATAATAAAGATAAAGGCAGAGAGCTAGTCCCTAGCGTAGCACAGAAGAAGCTGAATCTCAAATGACTAACCAGGGTTCAAGTCCCAGCCCTGTCAGCTTCACACTGACCATGCATGCACTCAGGCCCAGGATCCTGACAGGATGGACGATTGGAGAAAGAAAGATTGTGGGATGCATGACATGTGCCCTTTAGCATTAAAAGAAGGAGGGGAGCATTGGTCAGAAATTCATTGTATTGAAAACAAAGCCATGGGGACCAGCAGTTGGCGTAATGGCTATGTCGCTGGACTCCCATGTAGTCAAACGCGGTTCGAGGCCCAGCTCTGGTGACTTAAACTCACATCGGGCACGTGTGCGTGCATGCCCAAGATCCTGAGAGGAGAATGGAGAGGGGATTGCGGCGTGGGCATACCCGTGGGGGGTGATTTCTCACTTTTTGTCTCTCTGTCTCTCTCTGTCTTTCTGGTGAGTGCACACATCCTATAGCGAAAAACCTCTCCAAAAAAAAAAAAAAAAAAAAAAAAGAAAGAAAGAAAAATAAAACAAAGCCATTGGAGAAAATCAGTTAAATCAAAGTTAATTCTGTGAAAAGATTAGTTAAATTGAAAAATCTTTAACCATAAAAAGACATAAATTACCAATATCAGGAATTGGTAATAAAGTGACTATTGTGAAAGATACCATAGACATTAAAAGTATCATAAAGGGGGATCAGCAGATGATGTAATGGTTACCTCACTGGACTCCCACATAGTGGACGTCGGTTCAAGTCCCGGACCTGTTGACTTCAAACTCACGCTAAGCACGCATGCCCAAAATCCCAAGAGGAGAAGGAATTGCAGTGTGGTCACCACCCCGGGGGGTGATTTATCGTTTTCTGTCTCTCTGTCTCTGTCTCTCTAGCAAGCACACGTGCCCTAAAAAATATCTCTCTAAAATAAAAATCTGGGGCTGGCAGGTGGTGTGGTGGTTAAGGTGCTGGACTCTCACATGGCCAACCGTGTTCAAGTCCCGGACCTAGCAACTTGCTTTCTTACTTTTCCTTTCTCTCTCTCTGTCTCTCTGTCTCTTTGCTCAAATTATATAATAATGATGATAATAATAACAAATAAAATTAAATAAAAGAAATAATTTTTTAAAATAAAAAGTATTATGAGGTTGATTACCAAAGTACTCTATGTACATGAATTTGATGACAGATGAAATGGACCAAGTTCTTGATAGCCACAAACTACCCAAGAGGGAGTAGGTAAGTAGAATAGTCCTATATCTAATAAAGAAATTAAATACGTGGTTAAAGACCTTTCCAGAAAGAAAACAAAATGCTCTACAGGCCTAAATGGGAAATGTAAAACTATAAAATTTTTAGGAGAAAAATCATGCCACCTAGGTAGGGTTTGGCAAAGAGCTCTTAGCCACAAGACCAAAAGTCAATCCATACAAGATAAAAACAGTACACTGGACTTCATCAAAATTAAAAATATTTTGGACTTTGAAAGATTTAAGAAAACAAAAAGATAAGCTATAAACTGCGGGGAAATATTTGCAAATCATGTGTCAGGTACAGGACTTATATCCAGAATATATAAAGAACTCTCAATACTCAATAATAAAACAAACTGAATTTTTGGGACCAGCAGTTAGCGTAATGGCTATGTCGCTGGATTCCCATGTAGTCGACCGTGGTTCGCGTCCCGGACCCGGTGGCTTAAACTCACACCGGGCGCGTGTGCGTGTGTGCCCAAGATCCCGAGAGGAGAATGGAGGAGAAGGGATTGCGGCGTGGCCATCCCCCCTGGGGGGTGATTTCTCGCTTTCTGTCTCTCTGTCTTTCTCTGTCTGTCTGGCGAGCGCATGCGCCCTATAGCAAAAACCTCTCCAAAAAAAGAAGAAAAAATAAATAATAAAAATAATAAAAACTGATTTTTTGAATGGCCCAAAGATTTAAACAAATTTTTTTTACCAAAGAAGATAATATAGACAGTAAACATGCACATATAGATGCATAACATGACTGCCTATTAGGGAAATAAAATCACAATGAGATACTAACATAAATATTAACACATTTAGAACAGGGACCAGCAGATGGCATAATGGTTATGTTGCTGGACTCCCATGTAGTCAACCTCGGTTCGAATCCCAGACCCAGCAGGTTAAACTCACGCCATGTGCATGTGCATGTGTGCCCAAGATCCCGAGAGGAGAATGGAGGAGAAGGGATTGCGGCGTGGCCATCCCCCCTGGGGGGTGATTTCTCGCTTTCTGTCTCTCTGTCTCTGTCTTTCTGGTGAGCGCATGTGCCCTATAGCAAAAACCTCCCCCAAAATAAATAAATTAATTAATTAATTAATTAAATATTTAGAACATAAAATGCAGTGATACCACCAAGTGCTGGTGAGGTGCAGAATGCCCGGAATTCTCATACACTGCTGGCGGGAGTGCAAAATGGTATAGCCACTCTGGAAAACAGCTTGGTAGTTTTTTATAAAGTTAAAATAGAATCACCTCGATGTCTTTCAGCATGGCAATGGATAAGACCACCATGGTATAATACATCCAGAGAGTGAAATACTTACTTAGTGATAAAAAGGAAAGCTGTATTACTGTGATCTACCCGTGCAGGCAAGATGATCGAATCTCTAAGTTACACAGAGTGAAAGAAGCAGGCCTCAGAAGGGTACAAACTATATGATTCCATTCATATGATATACTGCAGAAAGGTAAGACTCCAGAAAGGAAGAACAGATCAGCAGTTGCCAGGATCAAGAGTGAGGGGAGGGTTGACTTATAAAGTAATAGCAGGGGTTGGAATGAGAAATGGCATAATGGTTATGTCACTGGACTCCCATGTAGTCGACGTTGGTTTGAATCCAGGACCAGGCGGCTTAAAACTCACGCCAGGCACATGTACATACGTGCCCAAGATCCCAGGAGGAGAATGGAGAAGGGATTGTGGCATGGCCTCCCCCCCCGGAAGGGGTGATTTCTTGCTTTCTCTCTCTCTGTCTCTCTGGCAAGCACATGCACCCTATAGCAAAAATTTCCCTTAAAAAAAAAAAAAAGGAATACCGGGGGCCAGCAGGTGGCACAGTGGTTAAGGCACTGGACTCCCACATGGCTAGCTATGATTGGAGTCTTGGACCTAGTGGTTTGAAACTCATGCCAGGCACATGTGCGTGTGTGTCCAAAATCCCGAGAGGAGACTGGAGAAGAGGGGATTGTGGTATGACACCCTCCCCACACCAAGAGGTGATTTCTCACTTCCCATCTCTGTCTCTCTCAGGTGAGCACATGCACCATATGGCAAAAGCCCTTAAAAATAATAATAGTTTTTAAAAAGCAATAGCAGAGTGGTTAAGATTGATGGACGTTGTCCGTATCCTGATTGTGACTGCAGTTACACAAGTCTATAAATACATTACAACTTAGAACTGAACACTTCCCACAGTTCAGTTTTACCGTATGCAAATATTTTCATTGCCAGAAGACGCGTGGGCTTGCCAAAGTGTGTGTGGGAGGGGGAGAAAAAGAGAGAGAGAGGGAGGGAGGAAGTGTAGTTCTTCAATGGGGCGTGGTCATGCTGCAATGTCTTCTCCATCTCTCCATCCTATCTGGATTTGGGCCTGTATGTGCATGTGCTTGGTATATTTTTTCGAGCCACCAGGACTGGGATTCAAACCATATGGCTGGCCATATGGGATCTGGCTCACTTAACCACTAGGCCATGGGCTGGTCCTGTATGGATATTTTTGGAAAAAAAAAAAAAAATCCTGCCAAGTGCACTTCTGTTTTCTCTCAGGCCCCTGACAGATCCAGTTGTGAAAGAAAATGTGAAGGGTGAAAATTAGCCAGAGGAAAGGGGAAAGGAAGAGTGTTTCCGACAGAGAACAGCATGTGTAAAGGCCGCGAAGTGAGGAAAAGAAGACCTGGCATGGTGAGGAACGTGAATGAGGCATGGTGTGGCTGCAGTCAGAGTGTGAGGGATGGAATGCTAAAAAAGAGGAGGAGAGGGAACCAGCAGTTAGCGTAATGGCTATGTCGCTGGACTCCCCACGTAGTCGACCACGGTTCGCGTCCTGGACCCGGTGGCTTAAACTCACGCCGGGCATGTGTGCGTGCGTGCCCAAGATCCCGAGAGGAGAATGGAGGAGAAGGGATTGCAGCGTGACCATCCCCCCGGGGGGGTGATTTCTCGCTTTCTGTTTCTATGTCTCTCTCTGTCTGGCTAGCGCATGCGCCCTACAGCGAAAAACCTCTCCAAAAAAAAAAAAAAAAAGGAGGAGGAGGAGGGAAAAGGTGGGAGGGAGATAGAAAGCAGGAGCCATGCCAAGCCACATTAGAAACCTGGGCTTTTCCGGGGGCCGGCAGATGGTATGGTGGTTAAGGGCACTGGACTCCCACATGGTTGACCACGGTTCCAGTCCCGAACCTAGTGGCTTGCTTTGTCACTTTCTCTCTCTCTCTTTCTGTCTCTCTCTGGTCAAATTAAAATAAATAAAGTTAAAATAAAGTAATTTCTTAAAAAAAATGTAAAGATAGAAAGATCTTTTTTTAAAAGAATTTTTTTATTTAACTTTATTTATTATCATTGTTATTTTCCAGTTTGATCAGAGAGAGACAGAGAGAGAGAGAGAGAGAGGAAGTGAGAAAGCAAGCCGCCACGTCCTAGACTTGAACCGTGGTTGGCCATATGGGAGTCCAGCGCCCTTAACCACCATGCCGCTTGCCGGCCCCAGAAAGAAGATCTTTAAAAAATAAAATAAAATAAAATAAATTAAAATTAAAATTAAATTTAAAAAAAGAAATCTGGGCTTTTCTGAGGGCAACAGGGAGCCATTGGAACAGTGATTTTTACCAAGTGTGGCCGCAAAGGCATATGGGGAGTGTTGGGGGGTTTTCTCCTTTATTCATAGTAGAGGGTGTGCATGTACATGTGAGAGAGAGATGAGCACCCTCCATGGGATCTGCTCGTGGTACCATCCCCTTCCTCCAGCCTATTGGATCCTGGGCACTCGAGCACATGCCTGGCATGTTTCAGGCTAACCAGGCCAGGGATTCGAACCATGGTGACCACATGAGATCTGGTTTCTCTGAAGCAGCGCATTTCCTCTGCAGCATGGAGCTGACCCTCTAGGGAGTGTTTTCACACTCTACATGGCAGGCCTAAAACTTAGAACCTTGTGGATAATGGTTGACAATGCGAGGGGTTCTATGAGGGTTCATTCAGACCATCCCTTCTCTACTTTTGTGTTTCTGTGAAAATTCTGTAACCCCCAATCTTGTTTTGCAATTATTCTCAATAGCAAAATGCTGGCAATAACCCAAATGTCCATTTATAATAGAATGGATCAAATACATTGTGGTATTCGTTATTTCATTATACAGCATATTATACAGCAAAACAAGCTCAAAAACAGACAAAATTAATATCTAGGGATCATATCTAGATAATAAAATCAAGGAAAATACAGTGATCACCTCCAGGAAGATGGGGTTGAGATTAGGAAGGAATACATGGGCCCCTGGGATACTGGCAAAATTCTGTTTCTAGATCTGGGAAACAGATGGGCCTTTGTGCTATAACTATTTATTAAAATATCTGATTATAGGACCAGCAGATGGCATAGTGGTTACACCACTGGACTCCCACATGGCCAACCGGGTCCCAGACCTGGTGGCTTGAAACTTACACTGGGCATATGTGTATGCATGCCCAAGATCCCAGGAGGAGAATGGAGGAGAAGGGATTGCGGTGTGGCTATCCCCGCTGAGGGGTGATTTCTCACTTTCCCTCTCACTGCCTGTCTCTCTCCAGCAACTAACGCAAAAATCTCTATGAAAAAAAATCTGATTATGATATAAATCATCTGATCACGTGATACGTGCTTTTCTGTGTGCATGTGTTTTGCCGTAAGGTGCATGTACTCACCGGAGAGAGACAGAGAGAGGGAGAGTGAGAAATCATCCCCTATGGAGATGGCCACACTGCAATCCCTTCTCCTCCAGTCTCCCCTTGGGATTCTGGGTATGCACACACATGTGCCTAGCATGATTGTCAAGTTGCCCTAGGTCCAAGACTTGAGCTGTGGTCAGCTATATGGGAATCTAGCACCTTAACCACTACGTCACTTCCTGGCCCCTTTTCTGGTGTTGTTTTGTTTTTGTTTTTATTTTTGTTTTTGTCTTAGAGCACATGTTCTTATAGGAGAGAGAGAGACAGTGAGAGGGAAAGTGAGAAATAACCCCTAGGGTGGATGGCCACGCCGCAATCCCTTCTCCTCCATTCCCTTCTCAGGATCTTTTTTTTTTTTTTTTTTTTTTTTTTGGAGAGGTTTTTCGCTATAGGGCGCGTGCGCTCGCCAGACAGACAGAGAGAGACATAAAGACAGAAAGCGAGAAATCACCCCCCAGGGGGGATGGTCACGCCGCAATCCCTTCTCATCCATTCTCCTCTCAGGATCTTGGGCACTCACGCACATGCGCCCGGCGTGAGTTTAAGCCACCGGGTCCAGGACTCGAACTGCGGTCGACTATGTGGGAGTCCAGTGACATAGCCATTATGCTAACTGCTGGTCCCCCTCTCTGATTATCTTGAAGTGAATCTGACACATCACCTCACTTCCTTGGTAAATATGTATCCCTAAAAAGAAAGAAGTTCCCTCAAAAAAGGAATGACACTATTGTTAATACTTTTTTAAAAAAGTGTAATGCAGAGTGTTGAAGTGTTTCAATACTTAACAAGTATAATATCTGACTCTTAGGGAAAATTTAAAGTTGAGTGGTAGCAGCTCTCATTGAGCTATTGATTCTTGATTGGTTGTGACTGGCCTTTCACTAATGGGTTCACCCCTGTCACACTGCCACAACACAGTGTCACCACAACCAAATGTTCTCCACATCTCTGGAAGGACTCTGTGTGTGTGTGTGTGTGTGTGTGTGTGTGTGTGTGTTGCCTTTAATAGGAAAAATAAAACTATACAGTTTTATAGTTTTGTTGTTTTTTTTTTTTTGAGAGAGATTTTTGCTGTAGGGCGCGTGCGCTCGCCAGACAGAGAGAGACATAGAGACAGAAAGCGAGAAATCACCCCCCAGGGGGGATGGTCACGCCACAATCCCTTCTCCTCCATTCTCCTCTCGGGATCTTGGGCACGCACGCACACGCGCCTGGCGTGAGTTTTAAGCCACCAGATACGGGACGTGAACTGTGGTCAACTACGTGGGAGTCCAGCGACATAGCCATTACACTAACTGCTGGTTCCCTACAGTTCAAAGTTTTAAAATAAGTGGAACTAGCAGGTGGTATAGCGGTTAAGGCTCTGGACTCCCACATGGCCGACCATGGTTCAAGTCCAGAACTTGGCAGCTTGAAATTCACTCCAGGCACATGTGGGTGCATACCCAAAATTCTGAGAGGAGACTGGAGGAGAAGGGATTGTGGTTGTGGCCATTCCCCCATGGGGCGATTTTTTACTTTTTCTCTCTCTCTGTATCTCTCTGTCTCTCTGGCGAGCACATGCACCCTATAGCAAAAATCTTGCTAAAAATAAATAGACCAGTAAGATAAGATAGTTCATAATACAATGGGGTCTTCAAAAAGTTCATAGAAAATGTGAATTATGAGAAAATGATGGATTTCTCATTTTCTTGCACCAAAATAAACTCATACTTTAATTACATTCTTTCACACTTTTTGAAATATCTTCATATTTGCCAAAGGATCATCCAAATAATTTTTCACACACTGGAAAATAAATGTAACAATATTTACAGATGATTAGTTTTACCTTCTCCCTCTAACTTATAGGTTTCTTTTCATTCCTTGTGGAGGGCACTGCACACGGAAGCCATGAGCTATCCACCATCTTGGAAACCATTAGTTTCACTTTCTCACTGAGCAAACCGTTTTTCAGAAATCATGTGACCAACCATTCTCCCCAGAAGTTGTTGGGTTTCTAGGCAACGGGAGAGATCCACCCACATCAATGATTGGTTCATGCTGTTCTATCTCATTTGCATTTCGGGCAACCAATTGGTGCCCACCAGCTGTATATAACTCGCCATTTTTCCTCAATAAACAGAAGAGGAAGAAGAAGACTTGATCTGCACCTCATATTGTGTGTGCGTGCGTTTGTCCCATCTCTTACTCCTTCCCCCAGGAAACCTGTTCGACTGTCCCCCAGGTTGGGACAACTCCTGATTTGTAGTTTAGACAAAATTTAAATGTGCCTGGGACCAGCAGTTAGTGTAATGGCTATGTCGCTGTACTCCCGTGTAGTCGACCACGGTTCGAGTCCCGGACCCGGCGGCTTAAACTCATGCCGGGTGCGTGTGCGTGCGTGCCCAAGATCCCGAGAGGAGAATGAAGGAGAAGGGATTGCAGCGTGGCCATCCCCCCTGGGGGGTGATATCTCGCTTTCTGTCTCTCTGTCTCTCTCTGTCTGTCTGGCGAGCGCACATGCCCTATAGCAAAAACCTCTCAAAAAAAAAGAAAAAAGAAAAAATTTAAACCTGCCTGAAAGTTAGGTAATAAATAGTCCCGAGGATACTCAGGTCAAGACGCACAGGGGTTTATTTTTCTTATCTGACGGGAGAGCTGAAGAAAAACAGTGTAGGCTGGGTACCAACTTCACCATACGGTCTCACAAGCGGGCTCTCTCGGGTCACCATCCCACTGATCTCAGCACATTGGTTTTGTTCTCATGGTCGCACCGGTTCCCGCATCTCTGGGCATCACGCTCCCTGTCCTAGGAGAAAGAGAGAAAAAAAAAAAGTAGAGCCAAAAGCCTGTCATGAAGCTTTGCTTGGGAAGGGATACACTCCAGGGACTTCCACCTGTGTCTCTGACCGAACCTAGGAGGCAAGTTTCCCATGAAGTAGCTTCAAGAGAAGCCGAGAGCTGAGCATTCCCAGGGAGCACACTGCCAGCCTGAACAAAACTGGGGTCTCGTTAGTGAGAAACAGTTGTAAGCCGTTATCTGTCACACAACGGGCAGAGCAGCGACGCAGCAGGGCAGCTGTTTCCATGGTCTAGGCTGAAGGCAGCATGGAAGGGAAGGAACAGTAGGATATGAACAACGTTCAGAAACAGTAAGGCAGCCTGGGACCAGCAGTTAGCGTAATGGCTATGTCGCTGGACTCCCATGTAGTCGACCACGGTTCAGGTCCCGGACCCAGTGGCTTAAACTCACGCCGGGCGCGTGTGCGTGCGTGCCCAGGATCCTGAGAGGAGAATGGAGGAGAAGGGATTGTGGTGTGGCCATCCCCCCTGAGGGGTGATTTCTCGCTTTCTGTCTCTCTCTGTCTCTCTCTGTCTGGCAAGCGCACACGCCCTATAGCGAAAACCTCTCCAAAACAGAAAAGAAACAGTAAGGCAGCCTTAGGTATCTGGCTGTGGAGGGCAGAGATGGAAGAGTAGTGGAAGGATTGGGTAAGAGGGGCTGGGGTTTCTTTTCTGTGACAGTCATAACAATCTACTATCATATGTCCATAGGAACCAAAGCATCATCAAATGCCTCTTAAGAGAGATCATCCCTGGGGACCAGCAAGTAGCATGGTGGTTAAGGTGCTGGACACTCCCACACGGCCGACCATGGTTCGAATCCTGGACCTGGTGGCTTGCTTTCTCACTTTCTCTCTCTCTCTGTGTCTCTCTGTGGTCAAATGAAAAGAAATGAATGAATAAATAAAATTAAATATGTATTTTAAAAAAAGATAGATCATCCCTGAATCGTATAGGACAAATGTGTAGGGCAAGTTTTGTAGAGGGCATATACTACTATTCGTACTTCACAATAAAGCAGTGGCTCAGAGTTTAAGTTCCTTGCTAAAAGTCCCCAGTCATCAAGGTGGTATTCTCTTGCTCATGAATAGAGAGCATTTTACTTATAGAAAGTACGATAAAATGGTTCCATGTGGGGCTGGCAGGTGGTGTGGTGGTTAAAGGCATTGGACTCCCACATGGTCAACCACGGTTCGAGTCCTGGGCCTGGCGACTTGCCTTCTCACTTTCTCTCTCTCTCTCTCTCTGTCTCTCTCTCTTATCCTGTTACTCTTTGGTCAAATTAAAATAAATAAATAAAGTTAAATAAAGTAATTAAAAAAAATGGTTCCAAGCTATATATCTTTGGTGTCAAGAGGCCAGTTGGGTAGTATGGCACTCGGTACAGCAGTGCTGAGGGGGACCAGGAAGTACGTGTTCACCTGGAGTGTGCTACATCTAGTGACCAGGAGCAGGTGGAAGCCCAGTCCATCCTGTCCTCATGATCTGTCTTGTACAAGCAAGGCGTGAGGTGGCCAAAGAATTATGAGCCTCAAGAGCTCCTGCTCTGCCTGCCATAAGCAAGAGACTGGCCCTAAGTTCCATTGGGGGTTCAATGTCTTTTCTTTAGAGACTCCTTAATACTTTATGATTGAAGTCCTCAGCTAAGAATGTCAGTTAAGGAAGCTGGATCCAGGGCCAGCATGTGACGTAGTGGTTGGGGGCATGGATTCCCACATGGCCGACTGTGGTTCAAGTCCCAGACTGGGCGGTTCGCTTTCTCTCTCTCTCTCACTCTGTCCCTCTCTGGTCAAATCAATAAATAAAATTAAATAAAATAATTCTTAAAAAAAAAAAAAAAAAAAAAAAAGGATGCCAGATCCCACGTGGGATCTGGACCCAGCAGCTTGAAAAATATGCCGGGCACATGTGTGTGCATGCTCAAAATCCCAAGAGGAGAATAAAGAAGAAAGGATTGTGGCATGCCTATCCCCACAAGGGTGCTTTCTCACTTTCCCTCTCTCTGTGTCTCTCCAGTGAGTGCATGCGCCCTATAATAAAAACAAGCAAAGAACAACAAAGAGAATTGGCTACACATATAACAAAGAGTTAATCTTCCCAATATAAAGAGCTTCTACAAATCAGTAAGAAATAATAACAGAAATGAAAACTAGGCAAAAGATATTTACAAATAGATAACACACTATAAAATGAATACAAGTAATGTATTGCACATATGAAAAGGTATTTAAACTCAATCAAAAAAGACCTATAATTAGGGGCCAGCAGGTGGTATGGTTGTTAAGGGCACTAGAATCCCACATGGCCAACTATGGTTCATGTCCTGGACTCAGTGGCTTGCTTTCTCACTTTCCCTCTCTCTGTCTCTCTCTCACTCTGTCCCTCTCTGGTCAAATTAAAATAAATAAGTAAGGTTAAATAAAATAATTCTTTTTTAAAAAAACAACCTATAAATTAAAACTACACAGGTTTAAAAAAAATAGAATGTTGGGGCTGGCAGGTGGTGTGGTGGTTAAGGGCACTGGACTTCCACACAGTCAACTGTGGTTCAAGTCCTGGACTTGGCAGCTTGCTTTATCACTTTCCCTCTCTCTCTCTCTCTCTCTCTCTCTCTCTCTCTCTCTCTCCCTCTCCCTCTCCCTCTCCCTCTCCCTCTCCCTCTCCCTCTCCCTCTCCCTCTCTGGTCAAATTTAAATAAAATAAATAAATTAAGTTAAATAATAAAATAATTCTTTTAAACAAATAAAATCTCAATCACACTGGTAAAATGCAAGTTTGACAATGCTCATAGAAAGTTATTGGGGCACACACTCTTTTTTTTTTTTTTTTTTGGAGAGGTTTTCGCTATAGGGCGCGTGCGCTCACCAGACAGACAGAGACATAGAGACAGAAAGCGAGAAATCACCCCCCAGAGGGGATGGTCACGCCACAATCCCTTCTCCTCCATTCTCCTCTCGGGATCTTGGGCACGCACGCACACGCGCCCGGCGTGAGTTTTAAGCCACTGGGTCCGGGTCGCGAACCGCGGTTGACTACATGGGAGTCCAGTGACATAGCCATTACGCTAACTGCTGGGGGAACACACTCTTAAAGCTTCCTGGTAGAAGCACAAACTGATACAACTTGAAAATGTGTATCCCAATTTCAAGTGGGATGTACCCATAAGCATACCCAATGGCTATGCTTATGGGTACAAATTAATCATTTATTGTGGGGCCAGCAGGTGACTTGGTGGCTAAGGAGCACTGGACTCCCACATGGCCAACCACAGTTCAGGTCCCGGATCTGGCAGTTTGCTTTCTCACTTTCCCTCTCTCTCTCTCTCTCTTTCTGTTCCTCTCTGGTCAAATTAAAATAAATAAATAAAGTTAAATAAAATACTTCTTTAAAAAATCTTTTATTGCAGTACTTTTGGTCATCGCAAAAGATGAGGAACAACCTATATGACCACCCATAGGAGGCTGGTTGTATAGATTATGGAATAGCCACACAATAGAATATTCCAATTATATCGCTATAAAGAATTCTTTCTATTCATTGATATGCAAAGATCTCTAGTACATATTTAGTAGAAAAAAGGTATGGAACAGTGTTTATAGTATGTTATCTTTTACGAAAATGAGAAAACAGATTCATATATGCTTACATTTGCATAAGGACACTGTGGAAGGCTATACAAGTGACTAATATGTGGGTACTGCTTGGGGTGGGGGCAGGGATGGGTATTAATGAGATAGATGGAGGCAGGTGGAAGCAAGACTTCACTATATAACTTCATGTACTGCGCGTGCATTTGCCAGAGAGAGAGAGTGCATCCTCCAATGGGGCATGGCCACACCACAATTCCTTCACCTCCCTTTTCCATCCTGTCAGGATTTGGGGCACACATGCCAAGTGTGTTTTTCTTTTTTTCTTTTTTTTTTTTTTTGGAGAGGTTTTTGCTATAGGGCATGTGCACTCTCCAGAAAGACAGAGACAGAGAGACAGAAAGCGAGAAATCACCTCCCCCATGGGGGATGGCCATGCCACAATCCCTTCTCCTCCATTCTCCTCTCAGGATCTTGGGCGTGCATGCACATGTGCCCGGTGTGAGTTTAAGCCACCGGGTCTGGGACTCGAACCACAGTCGATTATATGGGAGTCCAGCGACATAGCCATTATGTCAACTGCTGGTCCCTCCAAGCGTATTTTTCAAGCCACTAGGGCCAGGATTGCAATTGGCCATGTGCGACCTAGCTCCCTATGCACAGAGCTTAACTGCTGCATTACGGAGCTGGCCCCAAGATACCCATTTTCTATGAATTTTTTGAAGACTCTCCCCCACATCATCTATAAAAAAATAATATTAAATAACTAAAGGAAATTCCATCTGTAGCCATGGAATAGACTAGCATTAGAGAGGCTGGGCAATGACTGAACCCTGGAATGGAGCCTCCCAATGTTAAAGAGTTGGGAAGGAGGGAGAGAACTAGGCAAGAGAGCCCAAAGGAGAAGGAAAACCAAAGTTAAGTGTGAGCTTGTGGAAACTTGAGGACACAAGTGTGTCAATGAGCAAGTGCTCAGTGCTGCTAAAAGGCCTAGTAACTGAACAAAGACAGGGGGACTGACTTTAACAATAGCCATTTCAACAGATTGGTGAAAAGAGCTGATCAGAGTAAAATGAAAATGAAAGCGGCAAGGAGGTAGACACAGTGAATTTGAGGTTTAGTGGGAAGTAGGAGGTAGTGAAAATGGAGTGGCAAGCTGGAAAGGGATGTGACATCGAGAGGGCTTTGAGGGGCTGGATAGGAGTGCAGCAATAACTTGGGACCCTCCTGAGCACACCGGGCACACACGTGCGTGCCTGTGATCCAGGCTGACTGAGACTGGAGGTAGTTTGTAGCATGGAAACTCTGTTAGGGGTCCCTCCGTTTCTCTCCCCACCCTCAGAAGAAATAAACTTTAAAACAAACAGGGCCTGGTGGTTAAGGAAGCCATATCCCACATGGCTGGTCTGAGTTCAAGTCCTGGCCCCAGCAGTACAAAAAATGTTCTGGGCCCATGTGCACCCATGCCCCAAATCCCAACAGGATGGAGAAATGGAGGAGAAGGGATTGAGGCATGACTGTGCCACTTGAAGGGTGCTTTCTCTCACTCCTTCTCTTTCTTTCTCTGATGAGTGCATTACCCTTTAAGAATTAAAAAAAGGAGAGGTGGGGGCAGAGGCATTGCCTGCGGAGGACTAGCACGGGCTCTACTTCCAGGTTGAGGGGTGGAGATGACCGCTGAGCGTATGAGGGAGCTGTTACTTTCCCAAGTTGCTCTGTTACAGGCTCCCTGTCATGGTTAGCATAGCCTGTGGAAATCGACAAGAACTTGCCAGCCAGAAAAACAGAAAGAAAACTCGGGAAATTAGCAAGGGAAAAAGAAAAGAAGATAACTTGACTACCTCTCAGAGGAAGCAATGAAAGCAGAAGGCAGCTAATGCAGACAAGAGAAAAATGATGACCAGCTATTTAGAAACTCTGAGTGCTGGGACCAGCAGTTAGCATAATGGCTATGTCGCTGGACTCCCACATAGTCAACCGTGGTTCGAGTCCCGGACCTGGTGGCTTAAACTCACGCCGGGCGCGTGTGTGTGCGTGCCCAAGATCCTGAGAGGAGAATGGAGGAGAAGGGATTGCAGCGTGGCCATCCCCTCTGGGGGGGTGATTTCTCGCTTTCTATCTCTGTGTCTCTGTCTATCTGGCGAGCACATGTGCCCTATAGCAAAAACCTCTCCAAAAAAAAAAAGAAAGAAAAAAGAAACTTTGAGTGCTACTGCCAGCAGAGTCTATCGTAAGCTCTAACATCGAGATTTTGTAGAGTGAACAGTCATTACATATAACTTACCCTTATAAAACTGTCTATTTTTAAACTTTACCTTTCAGCCTGATTTAGTATGATGTTTTAGAACCATTTCTTGAAGAGTAAGTCACTAGCCATGCATGAAACAATTTGATGAGCATTATTTTTTATCAGCAGTAAACATTTATATAATCTATTAGAAAGGTAATATGATCAGATAATGCGATCTCTTATATAAATCTAGAATCTTTTTAAATTGTTTATTTTAATTATTATTATTATATTTAATTTGCTATAGGCTATAGGACATATGTGCTCATCAGAGAGACACACAGAGAGAGAATGAGAAAGACAGAGAGAGGGAAAGTGAGAAAGCAAGCCTCCAGGTCCAGGACTTGAACTGTAATCAGCCATGTGAGAGTCCAGCACTTTAATCACCACACCACCTGCTAGCCCTTAAATTTAGACTCTTAAAAGTAAAAGTCATGGGAACCAGCAGTTAGCGTAATGGCTATGTCGCTGGACTCCCACGTAGTCGACCGCGGTTCGCGTCTCGGACCCGGTGGCTTACAACTCACGCCGGGCGCGTGTGCGTGCGTGCCCAGGATCCCGAGAGGAGAATGGAGGAGAAGGGATTGCGGCGTGACCATCCCCCTGGGGGGTGATTTCTCGCTTTCTGTCTCTATGTCTCTCTCTGTCTGTCTGGCAAGCGCACGCGCCCTATAGCGAAAAAACTCTCCAAAAAAAAAAAAAGTAAAAGTCATAAACTGGGGCCAGCAGATGGCATGGAGGTTAAGGTGCTGGATCCTATATGGCCAACTGTACAATTCCTGTCCCGGACCTGGCAAACTGAGAATCATGCCAGGCACATGTGTGTGTGTGCCAAAAGTCCTGAGAGGAGAATGAAGGACAAGGGACTGTGGTATGGCCATCCCCCTGAGGGGATGATTTCTCACTTGCCCTCTCTGTTTCTCTGCAGTGAGCATGTGCCCTATAGCAAAAAAAGAAAAAGAAGAAGAAGAAGAAAAGAAGAAAGAAGAAGAAGAAAAGAAGAAAAGAAGAAGGAGGAAGAAGAAGTCATAGACTGTTAAAATGTAGGTTTTTAAGATAAAATTTGTTATATAATAGAATTTATTATACAAGATCCACTTATATGATTTTGCTTTGTCATCAATTAGTTTGCTTGAAGAACTTACGACAGTACACACCACCTAGAATAGCAATTAAATGGATATAAACTAAATGAAGTCTTAACGAGTATTCTATTTACAGCTTTAAAAATTTTGGGGAATGAGTGACATATTTTAGTCTGTTCTGAGCCTTTTCAAAAACTTGAGACTTAATGGGGTTATAAATTAGGAAATACATTAACCTAGAGAAATTAAGGTTTGAGACCACGTTCTATTTTGAAATAAATATGCACAATTATATCAAAGAATAAAACTGTCATTGAAGTAATAAAAAATTTTTTTAAAGATAAACAAACAAAAAGCCCAACCAAAGTTTAGAAAAATGAAAACCAAAAGCAAAAAGAAAAATCAAGAGGAGTTTGAGATGGGAGAGATGAAAGGAATGAGCCAAAAAAGTGGGGCATATGGATGAAGCACTAATAGTAGAGAGACAAGCACTACGTTCTTGAGAAAGGCACAAATAGAAGCCTTGGTTGTAAAGAGGAGCACTCCAAACCTCCTGCACCAGGAGGGAATAGAAAGAATCTAAGAAGAGAAAAATATGGGGCCAGCAGGTGGCATGGTGGTTAAAGGCGCTGGATTCCCACATGGCCAACTGTGGTTCAAGTCCTGGACCTGGCGGCTTGCTTTCTCTCTCTCTCTCTCTGTCCCTCTCTGGTCAAATTCAAATGAATAAATAATAAATAAAATAATTTTAAAAAGAGAGAAAAATACTGCCAGGGTGACTTTGCTTCCTCTCTTTACTCAGGGTCTTAAACAAAGCTATTAGCAAATATAGCCTTAACTTCTCACCTAGACATATTTTAAAGCACCTTTATTTTGACGACTTGATCACTGATACAAAGCTGTGTCCACCCTCTTGATACAACCATCAAAACAAATATCATTAGTTGTTTTATCTCCCCTAGTTGAGATTACATTCAGAAGACCCCTCGATTCTAATGAACCTCTCTGTAAAGCTACTGTAAGAGAAGATAAAACCCAACCCTAGGGACCAGCAGTTAGCGTAATGGCTATGTCACTGGACTCCCATGTAGTCGACCACGGTTCGAGTCCCAGACCCGGTGGCTTAAACTCACGCTAGGCGCGTGTGCATGTGTGCCCAAGATCCCGAGAGGAGAATGGAAGAGAAGGGATTGCGGCATGGCCATCCCCCCTGGGAGTGCTTTCTGTCTCTCTGTCTCTCTCTGTCTGTCTGGTGAGCGCATGCGCCCTATAGCAAAAACCTCTCCAAAAAAAAAAACCCAAAAAACAACCCAACCCTATATTATCAGGTAAAACCTAAACAGCAGAAAATGAATAAGATTATCCATAGGAGATGCATTCAAAGACCCCCCCCCAATAAAAGCCTGAAACCACAGATAGCATCAAACTCTATAAATATTCTAATTCTTTCTATACCTACATGTCTATGATAAAGTTTCATTTTTAAATTAGGTATAATAATAAATTGTCTTGGTCCCTTTTTACATTGTTAACAGAAATACCTGAGGCTAAGTACATTTAAGAGAATTAGAGGGATTTATTTTGACTCACAATTCTGCTGGCTGGGACGTCCAAAGGCATAGGCCTGGCACTAGGCCAGTCTACAACATGGCCCTTGGAGGCACAGAGGATGGCAGACACTTGCAGAGAACTTCTGACAGCTTTCTCTTTGATAACAACCAGGTCTCACGAGAACTAACTCCATCTCACGGGAGCTAGAATTCAACAGATCTCAAGAGACATCATTAATCCCTTCACAAGGCTGATGTCTCTAAGATACAAACACCACAATCCCATCACAGCTCACTAGGTCTCACCACCTTCCGACATCAAATTCCAAAACGTGAAACTTTGGGGGACAAGCCATCATCCAAATCCTAACAGAGATTAACAGCAATAATTACTAATAAAATGGAACAATTATAACAATATACTGTAATAAAAGTTATGTGAGTGTGATCTCCTAAAATATCTTGCTAGAATTACCTCGGGATAACTGAGATAGTGAAAAGTAAAACCATAGATGAGGGAGGGCTATCATACTTGGGTTCCTGTGTTACCTAACCTTAGGTTAAGAGTCCCCCCTCCCTTTTTTCTTTTTATTATCACTATTAAATCTAAATTCTCTTCTCTCGGGGCTGGCAGATGGAGTGGTGGTTGAGGGTGCTGGACTCCTACATGGCCAACTGTAGTTCAAGTCCCAGACCTGGTGGCTTGCTTTCGCGCTCTCTCTCTCTCTGTCCTTCTCTGGCAAAATAGAAATAAATAAATAAAGTTAAATGAAGTAATTATCTCTAAAAATAAATAAAATAAATTCTCCTCTCTCCAAATATTGCTCTTTGGTAAGAAACCAAAACAACACACTAAAAAAAAGTCTAAAGTTTCGTTTTATATACTTATACCTTATCTCAGTCCAGAATTTGAAGGCTAATTTCAGATATCCCTGTGAGACAATGAGAAAGAAGGAACAGAGAAAATGAGGTTAACATTCGACCAGCGGTATTGTTAATAAACACGGTGAGACCTCACTCCTGAGGTGTCTAAAGCAAAATCGCTTCTAGTATTCCCAGTGTTCTAAAGATAAATACATGTTGGGAACCAGCAGTTAGCGTAATGGCTATGTCGCTGGACTCCCATGTAGTCGACCGCGGTTTGCATCCCGGACCCAGTGGCTTAAACTCACGCTGGGCGCGTGTGCGTGCGTGCCCAAGATCCCGAGAGGAGAATGGAGGAGAAGGGATTGCGGCGTGACCATCCCCCCTGGGGGGTGATTTCTCGCTTTCTCTCTGTCTCTCTCTGTCTGGCGAGTGCACGTGCCCTATAGCGAAAATCTCTCCAAAAAAAAAAAAGAAAGTACCATTCAAGGGTATGGTTCCCTTATGAAAATTGACATGAAAATTTTAAGTGCCACTAAAATTCTGGGATATTATGGTAATTAAGTAGAATGCATGCTGAAAATTAATATTTAAGACTCCAAAGAATTGTCAGAATGATGTGTTTGAAGATGAAATTGAAAAGGTATAAGGTTTCTTCCAAGTTTGGGATTCGCTGAATACTGCGCTTCCTGCCCAGGCAGTTACTAACTTAATAGACTATCAGGAAGTTTCTGCCTCTGTCCCAGCTAAGAAACCTTCCAAAAGGTGCTTAAGAGACTAGGAATTGGAATCTGAATGGGAATGCCTATACGAGTTTTCATGGTTTGCTTCAGGACAGTTAGCCTGAAAACATTTTTTTAATTAAAGAATTATTTCATTTACCTTCATTTATTTATTTACTCAATTTGCCCAGAGAGGGACAGAGCGAGAGAGAGCAAAAGTGAGAAAGCAAGTTCCCAGACTCGGGACTTGAACCATGGTCAGCCATGTGGGAGTCCAGCGCCTTTAACCACCATGCCACCTGCTGGCCCCAAGCCTGAAAATATTTAAGGCTGCCATGACTAGAAGTTGGACTCCTCAATGTTCCTGCATAAACTTTCCTCACAAAATGTGACATTTCAGGGCCGGCAGGTGGCGTGGTGGTTAAGCGTGCTGGACTGTCGGACTCCCACTGCTTTCTCTCTCTCTCTCTCTTTGTCTCTCTCTGGTCAAATTAAAATAAATCAAATAAAGTTAAATAATTCTTTCCAAAAAATGTGACATTTCATGGACACTCTTGCTCTACAGTCACGGGTCCCAAAGAGAAGCATGATCCTAGGATGAATAAACAGGAGTGTTCCATGTTAGAAATTACCAAGCAGTCCTTCTAGTTGCTTGAGTACTCTGAATGCACAACCTAAAAATCAGTTTTACACTCAACATGGTAGGGATGTCAGCCTCCCCACCCCCCAACTGATCTACGGGTTTAGCACAATTACCATCAAAATCCTAGCACCATCTTTTGTAGGTATAAAAAAGCTTATTCTAAAATTTATATGGAAAGGTAAATGAACTATAAGGTTGTTGGTAAAGTTACGACGTATTTTTCTATGTCAAAATGTCATGACTTTTCAGATGACTCAAAAGAAGAGTTTAAACTTTTTTTTTTTTTTTTTTTTGAGAGAGAGAGGTTTTTGCTATAGGGTGCATGTCCTCGCTAGAAAGACAGAGAGAGACAGAGAGACAGAAACTGAGAAATCACCCCCCGGTGGGGTGGCCACACGGCAATGCCTTCTCCTCCATTCTCCTCTCGGGATCTTGGGCACGCACGCACACGTGCCCAGCAAGAGTTTAAGCCACCGGGTCTGGGACTTGAACCACAGTAGACGACATGGGAGTCCAGCAACATAGCCATTATGCCAACTGCTGGTTCTCCCAGGTTCTTTTGAGCAGCGCATTACCACTGCACTATGAAGGCAGCCCAGCTCAAACTATTTTGAAAAACTATAAGGTGGAAGGAATTGCTCTATTCAATTTTAAAACTTACTATATATAGGGGACCAGCAAAATTGTAAAAGTAATTGAGACATCGAGATGTTAGTGGAGAGACAGACACCGATCTACAAAACGAAACAGGAAATCTAGAAACAGATCTACACAAGGACTGCCAACTGATTTTTGACTCAAGTGCAAAAACAATTCAATGGAGGAAGGGTAGTCTTCTCAACAATGATGCTAAAACAATTGGACATCCATAGATTTTTTAAAAACAATATAAAACGCAACAAAAAAACTCCTACCTCAATCTAAACTTCCTACCTTTAAAATTGACTCAAGGGCTGGCCTCATAGCACAGGAGTTAAATTCCGTAGAGAGGCAGACTCCATGTAGCTGACTGCAATTCTAATCACGGCCCTGGCAGCTTGAAAAAGATGCCGGATGCTTGTGCAAACGTGGTCCCAAATCCCAACAGGATGCAAAAATGGAGATGGGATGACCAAGCCCCCTTTCTGGAGAGTGCTTTCTCCCTTTCCCTGCATCTTTGGTGGGCACATGTGCCCTATGCCAATTTTTCTATCAAAGAATTTTTTAAATGTATATTTTAATTTGACCAGAGATGGTCAGAGTGAGATAGAGAAAGCAAGCTGCCAGGTCTGGAACTCAAACCGCGGTTGGCCATATGGGGAGTCCAGTGCCCCCAACCACCAGGCTACCTGCCAGCCTCTGGCAAATGTTTTTAATGGTTTTATTAGAAAACACATCCTAACTATATAACATCTGTTCAATAAAGCAGCAGAAAATCTTGTCAATTCCAACTGGAAACAAAAAAATTGTTCCTATTTTAGCAGACTTCCTTCTGGTCTTCTATGTATTTTCAAAATACTCTGGACCATTCTGCACATTTCAATGTAAATTGACTGTCCTTCACTCAGAGCAAGTATTTTCTATTCATTACTAGTAAATGGCAACTTAATATTCTGAGTACAGTGTAGAATATATCATTGAAAACTATCTCCAATTCCAGTTAGAAGGAACAGGGCGAGTACATACGGAGGAGCAGAACAAAAGTGTAGGATGTATCTGGACACCACATTTGGCTAGTGTCCCTTATGACACATATGGGCCACTTAATAGAATGCCAGTCATTTGGCTGCAGGGTCTCTAATTTAGAATATAGAGATGTTTCCATTGTGAAGAACCAGAAACATGATCTTGGCAATTTGAGGTTTGGAACAGATGATCAAGTGTAGAGAGAACTGGGGACTCAATTCTCAAATTTGCTGCATTAGAACTGCCTCAGCAGAATTAGAACAAAGAGGAAAACACACACACACACACAAACCCAGAACAGATTCCTGAGTGAATCCTGGTGGTACTTATGTTTAAACACCAAGTTGGGAAACCATGAAAAAGGGTTAGGTTCGGAGAGTAAGAACTAATCTGAATTTATCCCTACATTCTCCAATGCCCAATACTCAAGCAGACACCAAAACAGGTTTGAATGAACCCTGCGTCAACCACCACCTTGCCTTACACTGAAGAGATCCAGTGGGAGTTGAGATCATCCTATCACATGGCTATCAGGTTATTACGATGGGTTGTTGAGAGTCAGTGGGAAAGGAAATGAAGAATGGAGATCTCTAGCATAAGATTTGAGAGGCATTTATCTTATCTCTGAATCTGGTAAATACAATGAAACCAGGACTGAAGCAGATGGACCAACACAGAACACCCCGCCTAAACTAAAGCAGAAAATTGGGGATGTGGTTCAGTTCCCCAGAGGCCAGAAAGAATTCCTTTAACTAAACGGTATTGCATTCTGTGTATATACATTTTACTTATCCATTCGCCCGCTGGGACATTTTCTATCTTCGGTTATCATGAATAATGCTATAAACATTTGCATACAAACATGTCGTTACACCTTAGGTTTTCATTTCTCCTGGGTCGAGTCATGATTTTCTATGTAAAATGTCATGACTTTCCCAAAGACCCCAGGGCATGACAATAGCATTTAAGTGGATTATTTATGTAACTAAAACTAAACCACAGTAATCAACGTAGAATGCAAACATAAACTTGGGTTATCTTAATCCTACTCTAAGCCATCTCACTTTAAAATTTAGGCAACGTTTAGCACTCTTAATTTATTATCTCTAGATTCCAATTTCACTTCAATTGGCCTTCTGCCACTCCTGTTCCATGTAGCAATCCTCACCACCTCTTTCCACGCTGGACTAAACTCAGATTCAACTACTTTCCTCTTTTCCATCTTCAAAATCAATATGGCAAATTATGCTTCAAAATCCTGCCCTAAAAATTTAGGCCTATTTTGAGGTCATGACTGAACATGGTTCTTTGCAATGATACTAATTCATCAAACCTACAAACCTAGAAACGTGCAACGAGCTGAACACATGGATTTCCGTCAGCTTAACAGGTATCAAATTGCCAGTATTTGGCCATTTTGGACCCCAAGAACAAAATACCTACTTAGTTAAGCTAACGCCTGCCTTCCAGGTTAACGTCTATGCAATGACATTCATACCAACTGTTAACTGGTAGTGGCTGCCTGCAGCAGCAGTGTGTACAATGGATGTGTCACCCTTAGCCCGAACACATTCCTGATCCCTAAAGAGACACTTAGCACTTGAATGACTATCATCCAATCCATTCCTCCCTGTTCAACTCTCTCTCACATTAATACTTCAAAGGGACATGCCCATATCATTGCTTAGAATATGAATTTGTAGCACATACTGCACATCAATAGGGCGCTTTTCTATTTTCATCCATTACCAAAAACCCTGTTTCATTGTGCTCCAGACTAATACCACCTTTTACGTACTTGTGGTATCCCAGTAATTTCATCCCCAAAAAGTACCTCAAAAAGAAAAAGCACCAGACAACCAAAAAATTACATTTTACAGTTCTTCAGGCAAAAGCACAACTTTATTTTCACCTCTAAAAATAAACCACAATTGACAACAACAAAGGAGACTGTGCGGTTCAACTTTTTATTTTAATAAAATCAGAATATGCACAGCACATGCAGTGCTAGCATCTAAACTAATACAATAAGCAACTACTAAAGCTACAGTGACTTGAAGTTCAATCTTTACATTCAGCAAGTTTAAATCCATTCTTACATGATTTTTGAAACCTTATTAACTGAAAATATTGCTTGCTGATAAAACTTGCTCAAATGCTATCGCTGAATGTACAAGTCACTGATTATGCCAATACAACAAAGATAACCACATGTTTGAGGATTGCAATGTGCCAGACATTCACTGAAAAAAAATAAAAAAACACACAACTAAACAAAACTCACACAACAAACATCTGAGAATCTGGACACTTCATATCAGTGTTTTGAAGTGTTTCATTAATATCTTAAGACAAGTGTATCAAAACCTTGGCATGTTTTTAATTTCAAGTCGCCAATTTTGTTTTTACTAACATCAGAAAGTTATGGCTACACTGCCAATGCCGGGTCTGCTTAATTTGACTTAAGAGTTTAATATGACTTAACATTAAAAGCTCACACTACCCCGAAATATATAATTTCACGCATACGGTGACATTCAACATTCAAGTGCCAGTGTTTTTGTACTGTCTTTTGGTCAAGTTTCTTTAAACTTTCAAAGAATCACTTTTAGGCTTACAAAAATAAATATTTGTCAAAATGTTCAATAAATATTACATAAAACTAGCAGCAAAAAGTATCTAGAAATCTGTCGTGTGCAAATAGTTTTCTTCCCAACTATCATTCCCATGGTCCCAAATAAATTTTAGAATCTAGTCCCATCCCCTTCCTAGACAAGCTGCGTTCAACAATCTCCAAGAGACAAAATAAGATTGGAAGTTTAAGGACACGCACACAAGACATATATATAAAATCCTCTGAATGTGCAATAAAAGAAGTACTTTGTAAAAAGTTATGGGCAAAATGTACAAGGGCCTAAACCTAGACTAATTGAAATAGCACCATAACAAATGACCTCAATACTGTCAAGTGCACCTACTTAATAAAAGTTTTAGAACAAGGCACAATACACTTGAAAATCTATTGCACTTTAGGAAATTTTTGCCGTCTTCCTATGCCACTGTAAAAAGATTGAGCGTTTTGATCACCTCATTCTGGCCACGAAATTAGCACAGAATTCAAAGTGGCAGAGGCATTTTAGTGGTGGACAATGCTCATCTTTGGCCAGATTTAGCATAAACAGACTATAAATACAATGGAAACCTATGCAACTAAAACTGACTACAACTGCACTGTAGAGCAGAACTGACACCTTGTGCAGTTATGTACATATTTCCAACCTGTGTGATCTCAAAGATTTCAGTTTGTTACTCTTCTGGAGCCATTTTTACAAAGTCTATAGTAAGCCAGTTTAACATCTCAACGCAGCTTGAACAGAGTAATGTGAATCGGCATTTAAAATAAAGCCTGCTGCATAATTCTTCCTGTTCATACCCTCTTGACCAAAAAACATCAACACTAGCATGCGTTATTAGACCAAAAATCATCCAGGGCCCTAATGAGGGCTGGTCATTGCTGTGGTCAGCCATTCTACCATTTCAATTTTTCATTTATGGCAGGCATTTAAAAAGTCTAAGTAGATGAATTCTCCTAAAAACCTATTTCAAGTTATCAGACCTTTAAACTTTCCCTGTAATAATATATGCCCACATTTGGCTAGCTCATCGTTAATGATCTGCCTAAACATTGAAAGAGGAATTGCTGTATTTACTTGCATTAACTTTGAAAACAGTGCTTCGAATGTATGCATGTATTCATACATCACCTCATCATGACTGGAATGGCTTGTTTAAAGACTATCAGGTTCTAAATACCTATCCAGGATAGAGTGAGCAAATCAGAACTTTAACTTAATACAGTTTGCCACATTAGAAACTAATTCCATTAATATGCTTCAAGACATTTGTTGTTTGTTTTCCCCCAATCTGCAAGTATCGAAAAGCCCTAATGCAGGCTACCGCTTAAGTTTTTTCCTTATAATATTTATGGATGAATCGATGATTCCTGTTAAGTTGTATCACACCTGTGTGCCAAGGTTTGATTTTAGCCCAAGTTCAGTAAATTTATTTTGTCAAAACAATTGATATATCTTGAGCATTACTGAGCCAACAGGACATCAAAATAAAAAGTTGTCTAAAGTTAAAGGCACAGTACATTAACAAACAAATGATCCTCAGTCACAAAATTATAAATGCAGTTTGGGATGGGGGTAGGCGGGAGGGGAGTTAATCCAAACTACAGCAATGAAGTCTTCAAATCACCTTCCGAACAGGGCTGCTGATTGTTCCTTTCATCTCTTCTTGTGACCTTGAGCTCCCTTAAAAAAAAAATTTCAGTGGAGAATCACAGCTGGTAATGTACTGCGAGTTCTTGAAGCTACACAAGGTATAGTCTGGCTAAGTTACATGTGGTTTCCATATTAGCTTGTTTGGCAGGGTGACCTACTGCAAAGCAGGCTCAGTTACCCCACCAGTCAACCCCCTGGGAGTTATAATTTCCTCCATATCCATCACTGTTGTAAAAGCCTCCATAGCCACCTAATGAGAGATTAAAAAAAAAAAAGAAAAATTAATTAAGGAGTCAGTTGTCAAGTACAATCTCTCCCCCCCTTAACCTTAATGAAAGGTTTCCAAAAACCCTCTGTGGTGCTCCACTTCCCCAATGACTTTAACCATGCTTTGAAAAGGATGACAAGAAAAAGTCCTTGCCAAAGATGTGAAGTTAAAAAATGAGCACTACCTCCACCAAATCCTCTGCTGCTGCCATGGCCACCTCCACCACTGCGGCTGCTGCTGGCGCGGCTGCTGCTGAAGCTGGAACTGCTGGCACCGCTGCTCTGGCGATAGTCTCGGGCACCGAACCCTCCACTAAATCTACTACTGCAACAAAAACAACGTATGTTGGTTCACGCGAAGATGAAATTCCACTGAAATAACCCAATTTCTGTTAAAACCTCCCAATGATTCATTTCTGATTTTCCCACTCCAACAACCCGCCACCCAGCCACACTTTGCCTAACAGTGGTTTCAAAGGCCTGACCAGTGAATGGCTAACACCGACCCTTTCTCATCATACACCTCTCACTCAAAGAATGCAGGTAGCCTAAGAAAATCAAGCTTTTCAAACTAAATACTGCAACGGTAACTCCGAAGAGCAGACAGAACTGAGAAGCGGGCCATCCGCCTTATTATGTACCATCTGTACACCTCACCTCTTAGAACGTCCACGACTGCTACCCTTGTAGTGGTGCTCATAAGCCATGTTTTCTAACCAAGACGGCACATCTTGTTTAGCTTCAACAAGAAGATCCAATAAATCCTTAGTAATATTTATGTTCCTATCATTAAAGAATGAGGTGGCAAGGCCTAAAACAGTTCCAAAAAGAAAAAAAAAAAAATCACTAAAGGTCTTCCATAAAGTAGCTTAGTTTTCTTAAGATTTCCCTGTAGAACATTAAGTAGAATTTATTTAACCAACTCAATGTGCTTTGAACAAAATCTGAATTTTGTCACTCTTAATGTCAATATATATTTTAATTGCCTTCTTTGCAAATAGTTCTGATATTGAAGGTTCTGTTAAAGTTCTTTGCTACATGCATCACAATGAAAAACAGAAATAATCGGACCATCAAGAAACCACTTACCGAGGTTTCCTACACGCCCTGTACGGCCAATGCGATGTACGTATTCTTCAATGTCACTTGGCAAGTCAAAATTGATAACATGTTTCACATTTGAAATGTCCAGTCCTCTTGCTGCTACCTGGAAAACAGTAACTTTTATCACATAGGGCCAACTTAAAAGCAAAAAAAGTATTTCAACATGCAGAGCCCCTGAATGAAAATTAATACAGTATATGATACGTACTGCTGTAGCCACCAGAATTGGGCTTTTTCCTGAGCGGAACTGGTGAAGGGCTTCTTCCCTATCTCTTTGAGATCGATCTCCGTGGATACTGGTACAGGCATAGCCTTCATGGTATAAGAAATCCTCCAGAGAATCTGCACCCTTTTTGGTCTCCACGAACACTAAAGTCAGCGAATCTTTGCCTGAATTAGAAAAATTACAAGGTGTCTGTCATCAACAGTGGCCAATTTTTGTACTTAGCAATAAATACACAAATAGAAGCAATAGACACACAAATAGAGGCAATTAAAGCACTGTTTTGAAGCTGGAGAAAAAGTTCATAATAAAAGGTGACCCAAATGGATTCTCAGTACCTAAACCAGAGCGATGCTAAAATTAGTCATACATAATCTTACCTGTTGCATTGAGAAGGTCAAGCAGAAATGACCGTTTGTCTGATTCTTCCACCCAAACTACTTTCTGTGTAATGTTTTCAGAGGTAGAGCCAACTCTTCCTACAGCTAAAAAGATATATTCATCCAAGAAATCACGAGCCAGCATCTGAAAGAACAGAAAAACTTTTTATCTACTGAGATCAACAAATTTCTAAATAAGAAGAATGTGCAAAATCAAATAGTACCTGTATTTCCTTAGGAAAAGTAGCACTAAACATCATTGTGTGGCGGACACCTTTGGGAGGCATAGTATCTTGTTCAACTATTCTACGTATCTGAGGTTCAAACCCCATATCCAACATTCTATCAGCTTCATCTAACACCAAGTACCTGTCATGAAGAGTTAAAAAACAAAACTTCAGTTGAGAACTTCAGAAATCAAAGACATTTTTAGTATGGCTGTATCTACAGCAAATTATAGATATATTTTCATTGAGGAAGTTAAATTCCTCAGATCACATGATTTGATACCTGGTACACAAAGATTCTTACAAGATCACAGTCAAATTAGCTTACTACCCGACTGTCCATGGTCTGGTCATTCCTACTGAAACATGGCTGACCTTTCAACATTAGACAATGCTGATAAATACAACAGTAATGGCCAATACATTTTAAAGATTAATGCTGTAACCTCATAATTAAAAATTAACATACTTGCAGAAGTCTAATCCTATCTTTCCTCTTTCCATCATATCCACGAGACGTCCTGGAGTGGCTACTAACAAGTGGCATCCACGTTCTAAGTCTCGAATCTGCTGACCAATATCAGCACCACCATAAACCACGCAAGGACGAACTCTAGATCGGTATGAAAACTGTAAAGCAAAGAAACTTTATCAACTTCAAGGTCTAGATTATAACATGATCATAAAACATCATTAGAATCAATAAAAAAGCTAGTAACACTGGAAGGCATACTTACTTTCCTGGCTTCTTCATAGATCTGTACCGCTAACTCTCTGGTTGGTGCTAACACCAAGGAGATTGGGTATTGTTTACGGCGCCCATACCTTCCATTTTCCTAAACAAGTAGAAATAAAACAATTTGTAAGTTAAACTCTACCACCCTTTTCTTAAAAGTTCATCACAACATAAATTCCCTTTTCTAATTTACAGATTACACTTCAAAAAGTCTCAGTATCACTTAGAAAGCTCTTTCAATAGCCACCTACAAAGTTCTACAATAATTTTCCATCTTATAAGGAAATGATTTACCTTCATGGCCCTTAAAGCCTCGCCTGGACCATCTGAGTAAATCTGGCTCAAGATGGGCAAGAGAAATGCTGCAGTTTTCCCAGATCCTGTTAAAAGAAAACATTCATTCAACCACACACACAAAATCCTGCTTATTACTTCTGAATACATTGGTAGCTGACAATGTTTTTTAACTGCCCTATTACTAGTTCATTAGTACTTTTAATAACAGAAAGCAGCAAACCAAGGCCTAGTTAGACACTTATTTTTGTAAATAAAGCTTTTACAGAATATAATCATCCCCAGTAATTTACATATTATATATGGCATCTTCTATACTACAAATGGCAGAGCTGAGTTGTTCTAAGACACTAACTACATGGCCCCCCAAAAAACCAAATACTTAGTTCTTTAAGAAAAAGCATGGCAATGGTTCCACTCTTACCCAATGAACTTACCTGTTTGGGCGCAAGCCATCAAGTCTCTTTTCTCTTTGATAATAGGAATAGCATGCTTTTGCACTGGAGTTGGGCGAGTATAACGGGTAAGCTCAATGTTTCCCATGATGATTTCTCCCATCTCAACATCGCTAAACTGTCAAGAAATCCGGTGGAGTTAAACAGCTAGAAATGCCATCAGGAGCTGTTTCTGTTTTATACTATATACCACAATACAAACGACTAACTGATTTGTAACTTTAACTTGTAACTGCTCTCATTTTAAGAAAAAGTATCATATTATATTTTGAGAAAACTCAACGCTCAGGCTTAATAGGGGAAGATTTGGGAACTTTGCATATTTTCTCAGAGTGAATAATGGTGACCCTACTAAAAATCTCTGCACAAACCAGTGAGGTGTTTGGTCTATATCATGCCTTTAGGGAACCCATCCCATTCTGAAGTGCTATGAAGACATTTACATGTCTCCCTTTGTTTTAAAAGGTCAAACAAAAATACTTATGCTTTCCTAAGTGGGTTTAGATTTATGGCAGGCTCACCCCCCCTGGGCCTCTCATAGTGCCCCATGCCAGAGCAAACTGGCCCTGAACCATTGCCCTGTCTATTACTGTGGACTGCTGGCACTGAAGCAGGTTGCACGGAGGAAGGAGAAGAAAAAAACAAAAAAAAAAACTTACGCTTTCAATGTGTGGAGGACAGTTGTTGCCTGTTGCCTCAACCGGAATGTCGTCATATTTCTCAAAGTTAATCCCAGTGTTGCCTCCAGAGAAGAGCTCCCTGAAATCAAAAGATGGATAAAATTTGTGAGATTCTAACTAATAAGGATCCATCACGATTAACATACACTTCAGAAACTTACTGTTCCAAGCGTTCACTTGGTGGAAGTGGTTTTGACCAATCATCTTCATCTGATTTGTCACACCAGCGACTATTTCCACGATCAAATTTGCCAAAGCCACTCCTGTCGCCACGACTGCCAATGCCATCATAGTCACTTCGTCCACGATCATCAAACCTGAACAGCACAAACAATCAGAGTCATATTATCAAATCACTACCAGATTCCTATCACTACTCTAGAACTGCTAAGTTAGCCTAATTATTCATTATAACTACAAGGATATCAACAGTTGAATTCTGGCTTATTCTAATTTGATGAATAAGGCTCTCTAATTACCAGATCATATGTATCTTTTACATAACTTCATTTTCTAAAATCAGTACCCCTCTTTGTATTTCTATTTAAGTCATACAACCTAAACATGCCTCACACAGGCCAAAGAATCAAGTTTTACATATTTGAAATCAGCCCATGATTCACACTTTCATTTAAAGTGTTCGTCCAAATACATTTAGTATAGGGAACAGAAGGAAATAGCATACCAAGTGTCAATTGTCCTAGCTATACTAGGATGTCATTTTTAAAAAAAGAATTTGTTTAACTTTATTTATTTTAATTAGACCGGAGAGGGACAGAGCAAGAGCAAGAGAGAGAGAAAGCAAGCTGCCAGGTCTAGGACTCAAACCACGGTCGGCCATGTGGGAGTCCAGCACCCTTAACCACCATGCCACCTGCCAGCCCCTAGGATGTCATGTAAAGGACGATTCAGCTACGTGACAGATTTTGGGTAAAAAATAGAAAATAATCCTTACCTGAATTAAGATGTTTTTAGTTTTAGGCCTGTTTGCGAAAAATCAGGACACAGGACTAACCACGGCTATTAGGCACATGGGGTCAGTTCACCACACTTGTGTATCAAAAATACAAGGTGTTTAAAAATTGTCAAACAGAGTCCACAAAAATCTCAACCAAATTAGGCCATCCACTAAATCAAGTTTACTCTTTTAAACAGAATATATAAAACTAGAAAAATAACTGATTTCATTATGCCAAAGAGCATACTAATTATTCTCATCTCATTTCTATATAACAGTTCCAATTTAGCAGACTTCTGGTAACTAAGAAAACACAAATGATCAGACAGACATAATGTCTAACACCCCAGGAGGTGGTCAGGATGAAAACTTACCAAATTTAAAAACCAATCCCTAAACTGCTGCTGTATATATACACGTGAAGTGAGATGAGATCGCTTACCTTCCTCTTGACCCACTTCCTCGATCACTGAAGAAACTAGACTTCCCTCTTGAATCACTACGAGATCCAAAACTGCTGTACGCATCCTTATCTTTATTGGAGCTCCAGCCGGAACTGTCTTTATCATAGAATCCTTTAATTACAAGAAAGAAGCATTAAACCCATTTTATTGTATTAATTATAAATCAGGAATCATGCTAAGGTACTGTCAACTTTTCTGAACTTTAAGCCCTTCAAGGAACCAAGGGATATTCCTACCAATGGCATTAGGAGAGAATAGAGATAGAGAGCTGGTTTACAAGAATGCTTTGCACACGTGAAACCCTAGTATCGAACAATACTATTTTAGTGGTTTATCTACTTTAAGTTTGGTGAAGATCAGGAACACCTAGAAAAAGGAAAACCCTCGTTCCTATACATCCTCAGTGTGGAAAAGCTGTAATGTTCAGGTAAGAGGGAATGACAAAGGTGCAAATTAGCCCTAGGAGAGGTAGAGGGTTTCAAGACAAGTAGAGGGTTTTACTAGCTTCAATGACATCTTATTAGTCAGAGAGAGTTTACAAGTCAAGTACTTTCCTTCTGCCTTCCACCCCGACCATGAGCCAGCCAGGTAACCAACAGCATTTGCTCCCAATAAAGAATTACATTTCTAGATCTCTTCCACTTTTTTTATTTTTTTGTGACTCTTGCTACAGGGTGCATGTGCTGGCCAGAGAGACAAAAAGTGAGGAATCACTCCCCCCTAGGGGGGATGGCCACCCCCAATCCTTTCTCCATTCTCCTTCTGGGATTTTGGGCACACGTACAGGTGCGTCCACTGTTAAGTTTCAGGCCGACAGGTATGTGACTCAACCACAGTCAACCATGTGGGAATCCAGCACCTTAGCCAGTAAGTCACCTGCTGACCCAGATCTCTTCTACTTCGAAAATCTCTATATTGCCTCTCTGATTCATGTCATTGCAACAAAAAGGGAAAAACTAAATATACATGTGGGTCAATTCCACCTAATAAATTCCAAGGAATACTGAAAACACCCATTGATGATAAGGACAAACTGCAGTACTTTCACCTGAAGAGTACGTTACGTAACCTTTAGGATTTTTTAATCTATGCATTACCAGGGACAGGGAAGCTGACATAGACTACTCACGGAGATGAAGGAACAGCAGCAAATCATGTGTTCCCTGGGGACCACCTACGTTTTCAATTCTGTCTTCTTTACGCAGTACCTCCCTCTCCTCTTGACCATTAAATAGTTTTCCTGATCTCTATTTTCCCAAATTTTAGATCACTTATTTTATAGAATACACAGCACCCAGTTATCCCAGAACATGAAACACCTACTAGTTATAATTCCCAATCTAGTGGAAATGTGCCTAATACTATAACTTGCTATCTATTCCTCAATAAGCCCATCTTCTTTTTGGCATGTTTGCAAGACAGAAATAACTGGGTTATCACCATGCAGTTTAATTTACATAGTAAGGCCCCCACCTTTTTCTAATTGAAACCACACCATGAATGACTACAAACAGATTGTACGCAAGAATAAAACTGTATAAAACCATGTGTCCCTGGCCCCAGATGAGTCTGACAAATAAACAATTTTCTAGTGTATCATTAAGGTGAGTTTTTCCAAAGTTACTATATGTTCCAATATTTGAACCAGTCCCAAATCTAAATTGCTTCATTTCCCCTAGACTTTGACTAACTTTTAAAGGTATGAAGAGTTAAATCTATGAAACTGCTGTAAAGACTTACCTTTAGCTGCTTCCCTGTTCCTTAAATGAGGAGGGATATAGCGCCCTTCTAAAAGAAATAAATACAAAATTAATTAAATGTCAAAAACCTTCCTTTTAAAGGTCTTTTTTCCTTCCCTAACCAAAAATGTCTGCTATTAAAAACGGTTCTGGATAACTTTTTTTCTTAATATCTAACTTTCCAGTCTGACTACTTACTTGGAAAGTTGAGAGGGAAAATAATGAATATATTTTTATTTTATTTTAAATTGGTTACTGTTCCATAAGGGGAACTTTTAAAAGGAGTATGGTAATCAAAAACTTGATTTGAAACCTACTAGTTGAAATCCACAAATCAAATACATTTAACTAACTACGAGTGGTTAGGTAACACAGTTTTGTAAAAATCCTGCTATGATTTAAGGGCACTGTCATATAAATAGGAATACTTACAAGTATTATTTAATCTAAAAGACTACTACGTAATAAATAACTACCAAGAGGCCTTTTTGTTTTTATCTTGGTAAATTCCAAAACACAGAACTATACATAGAAAAGCTGCCAAGGGGCGCCGATTTCAAGCATTAGAAGATTCAATTTGGAGCTTGCTGGATTTATGGAAAGCCAACTGTTCTGGTACACAGGCAGGAATACAGACTAGGCTACGTCTATAAAGCAAAAAACAAATAATGTACACCCAAGTAATGGAAAGTCGACTATCTTAGTAGTATATCTGCAGTCTAGCGTTCTTTTTCACGTTTGGATTGGACTAAACTTGGTTTTAAAAAAGCTCCCTATTAGGATGATCAATTCCTAACAGATTATTAGGGTGAAATTTAAAGCAAATAACAAGTCACTTTGTTCCCAATGAGTCTTTTCTTGCCTAAAAATGAGGATACATCACAGCTTAGACCCATTGTTTCTTTCAATTAAAAGGGAAGAGACCTGAGCAGAAGCAGAAGTATATTACCAGATATGCTTAGGTCTCAGTCTCCTACTGCATACTAACCTTTAACAAGTCTTCAAACTCTTAAATTTAAAAAACAAACAAACAAAAAACAACAAAAAACAGGGCCAGCCAGTTGCAGACTGTTAAGGCAGCTGGGAGAATGGAGTGGCAATTGTGGCGTGGCCATTCCCCTGGGGGGCGCTGCTTCTCCCCCACCCCGCTGTTTCTCTCCAAAGAGTGTACACATCCTATAACAATTTTTAAAAGAAAAATTTAAAACAAAACAAAAAAATTATATCTAACTTTTCAAAAGTGATGGCAGCACTTAAAATCCTAACTACCTCAAGTTCAATATATTTCGCATTCTTCTGTTTGCAAGTTTCGTGTTCTTTGAGAGAAAAAATAGTAGCTGTAGCTGATGTAAAGTGCCATGTTCCCGTAACTGAATTTAATTCTAATCAATTCACTCTAACAGGGATGGGCATATCCCCACCATCTTTGAACTGGGCTCAGGATCCACAAAGTACATAATCAACTGTTCTGAGTTCTAATATTCAATAAATCCATAAAACATTTTACTTACTGCTGGCTGTACTTCCTCCACTCTGATTATCGGAAGAGTTCAGGTCTAGGCCAGCAAACTAGGAGAAGAGTTTTACAGTTAGTAGAACCCATGTAGTGAAATATTACAGAAAGAAAACTAGTTCGGCCCTATTGAATTTACGAGCAATGCATTCAAACATTTGCCCTGCAACCCAGAGCTGATATGCAACTCTTAAAGCAAATGCAAAATACTACTACTACATATACTGCGCAAAGCAGTACATCAGGATGCTGCTGCTATTCAGTAAAAGCAGGGCGCAACATTAATCCATTCGAAGTGATCTTCCCGTGACATTTTCAGTACAAAAGCTTCCTTCCCATCACCAGGCTAAACTTGGTTATGCTGAACCTCAAAATTCGTTTTAAAAGTAAAATAAAGGATTACTTTTAGCACCAGTCGTATTTGACACGTTTCCAATGCTACCAACTTTCTACTAGGAATTGTTTTAAACCTAAGAAGTATGCTTCAAAAAGGGTAGGGCAGATTTTCAAAGGACCATTCTTGGTTCCTTTAACTCCAAATACTGCACAAGTCTTTTAAATTAGGGCAGTACTCTGAGAACAAAAAGTTAGCAATATGCTCACAGATCACTGAGCACTGGGTAAGCACAACTCTGTAGGTACATCTATTTATGCTCCCATTTTAATGATGAAATAAATTAAAAAAAAAAAACTGGTCATAAAAGCCACTAAACCAAGTCGTACAATACTCTTGACACGCGTCTGCGAAATAGGTATCCTATACCATAACATGTTTATAAATCCTTTGTTCAATGCAATCTTGCCAAACTGCAAGCATCAAAGGAGTCATTGAAAATTGAAATCAGATACTATGTCTTAAACTGCCGCCAAGCTTTCTCTGTAGTTGTTTTTTAAGCTCAATCAGGACACAAACTTAATTTCTGCATTTGTTATATTATAGTACAAATTTTGTTAATTTTATATTGTGGCAATGTGTACTAAGAGGCAACCTTTAAATATTTCTGTACACCATTAATACTGCACTGTTGCCGGTTTCTCGTTTGTGAATTAAGTCTGAACTGTAATGGTACTAAAAGCACGGTTTTTTGAGTAAAATCGATTACAAATACAAATAAGGCTCATTCCTGCCTAGATTCTCAAAAGCATCACGATGCACATGGGGAAATGTTTCAAGTGGGGTTAGCCCGTGCTTTTAATACTTTTGAGGGATCCATCCTCGTACAAAAAACGAAGTGTTGGCAATATGGTGGATAATGTTAATTGGTTCATTAATGGGAAAAAATGCTCCCTAAGGAACACATCGTTAAATCCCCAAAAATATACATTAAGTACGTTAAGATCTACAATCAATTAACTTGCGCCACTAAATTTCGTTCCAGAATTATTGTGGAGTTTGTGAAATGAACCCTTCTAACCACCACGGTAGGCAGAAGTTTATTTAAAGGATCCAAACATCCCACGGAAGAGCTTATCTGAAGCCAGGGTGCCCGTTGCAGAGGAATGCAGACTTCCTGCCACCAAAGCCCTAACTCCTCTCCTCTGGCCCCAAAACCTTAGATGAGAAAATTCTAGTTAAGAATGAGACCTGGGTCTCTGATTTATTCTAAAATTTCACTGGCTGCAAAGCCAGCAACAAGTCGACAACAAAACTGTTTATTTTCTGCTGAGCTATATTTCCGGGTATTTTTGGAATGCCTGGATCAATGTCTGTGTGTCCTTACTTTGATGGTAACGTAAGGACACACAGACAATCCGAGGTACTAACCCCTCTCCCAAAAAAAAAAGAAAAAAGAAAAACGCGCAGCCCTTGGCTAAATCGCTAATTATTAAGTATCTGGAGCAAATGAGAAGGAAGGGGCCGAGGCAGGTCTCCAGCCTCCTGTAGTCTCCTCGCCGCGTTGAACCTCTATCTCTGGAGCCCAGCGCAACCGCGCACGCAGCGGCCCAGCACTCCCTCCCTTCCCCCTCCCCCCATCTCCTCCCCGAATCTTCTGCGTCACAAAACTTTCCACTCCGGAAACGCGGCCGGGGAGGCCGCGGCGCCCAGCCTGCGACGACCCTGCGGAAACTGAGCTGAAGCCCTAAGGGTTTGCGGAAGGAAACCCGGGAGGAACCAGGGACCCATTCCATCCTCCTTTCCAGCCCTCTCCGGGCCAGGACCCGCTGGCCGGGGGTCTCCCAGTACGGGGCCACAGCGCCACCCAGCCGCCCAGCCCAACACAAAGGAGGCCGCCGCCATTACCTCGAGCGAAGGCCACCCCCCCCCCGCCGCGCCGCCCCCCTCCCACATTCCAGGGTCGCGTCCGTCCTTCCGCGCGCGCGCGCGCACACACACACACACGCACACTAACATCGGATGCCACCGGGTCTCAGGACTGAAATCCGGACCCGGGGATCACGGGGGGGCCAAAACCCCGGAGGCCCCAAGTGACCCCATTCGCATCCCGCCGCGCTGCGCACTCCCCTACCCTTCACAGGTTACTAATCAGTCGGGGTGCGCGCGTGCGCGCCCCCGCGCGAACGCGCGCGCCCCCTCCCCCTTCGCCCGCCTGCGCACGCACACACAAAAGCCGCCATTGTGCTCGGCCTGGGGACAATACCGCGGGCCAAGCAGGGGCCCGGACCGAGCGGTAGTCACCACCGGTATTCCTGCCGCCTTCCCCTCCCTCCATAGCCCCAGGGTGCTGGCACTCGCCAGCCCGAGGTACCCAGTAAATGGAAAGCCAAGGTGGCGGGTAGCGCTGCGCCATAAACCAGGCTGGGTTCGGGGAGGACTTCCAGGCAGCTCACCTGCTGGTCCAGCCCGAGCGCATTTTCCACCGCCACATGACTCATCCCTGAAGAGTACCGAGAACTCGGAGTCTTCCGCTGCTGAGCGAGTGTATCTGGTTCACCGCGAAGGCCCTCTCACGGGAGAACTGCGGCTCTGGAGCGCACGGCGCGGCCACGGGTCTAATATACCCACTCGCAAGACTGCTACGTCAGCACGTAAGACGTGCGCCCTCCCTCCCCTCACTCCCTCCCTCCCTTCCTCCGCGCGGCCTCTTCTGCCCGGCTACTGCGCGCTGAGTCCTAACCTCGCGGGATTTCCCAGGCAGTCGCGTCATCCTGTCTCCGAGCTGAGAACGCCGAGTCGAGCCCCTATTCGCTCCAGCTTTGCTCCCACCCCGTTCTCTGCTGACACCCTAGCCTCAGTCTTGCTCTCCAGATCTCGCGAGAACTCGTCGTCTCCCGCTTTTTGCCGGCTCCCAGGCCTACGTTGTAACCTACACGGTCACTCCCCTTTTTTCCCCTGTGCCCCTGGCTTTCGATCTTCCTCGTTTTCAGCGCTCTTTCTCTCCTTGCGCTCTCGGCCCCCAGGCTTGGAGATGTCGTGAGACTTCTCCGATCTACCCTGCCCTGGCTTTTCCGCGCGCAGTCGCCCCGAAATTGGAACTAGGCAGAAAGAGGAGCGCCACTGAGAGGGCGGTAGATCACGTGACCGCAGGTGTTGGGAGCGGTGGCCATTTTGTGAAGCCGGAAACGTCTTGACTAAATTGATCGCAGTGGGGGAAGGGAGGGGAAGTGGGGGAGGGAAGGGGGGAGAGGTGGAAGGACGAGGGGGAAGGGAGGGAGGGAAGTGGAGGAGGGGGAGAGGAAGGAGGAGGGAGGGATGGTGACAGGGTGGGGGTAGCGGGGAAATGAAGGGGAGCTGGTGGTGGCCCGACTCTTCTCTGAGCGGTTGCCTAGGCGGCGGGGGCGCCGCCTAGAAACCCAAAGGCTCCACCCCCCGTTGGGAGCGCGCGCGCCCCGCCCCCCCTGTGAGGGAACAATGAGATGATCACGCGCTGCCCCAGAGCTGGCGCTTCTGCGCCCTCCCAGGACCTCGTCCCGCAGCCGGCAAGTCGACTGCTTTAGGCCCTTAGTGTCCTCCTGCAGAGCGCCTAGCAGCTCAGGGCAGGTGGCCTCCAGCACTTCTAGGACCCTGGGGATTGCGAACCGCTGTCCTAGGGCCCGAGGGAGTTGGAGGTGTTAGTGGCTGGTCGCAGCCTGCAGGAGAAGCTGCGACGGGGTTGCGGGTCTGGGTTTGGGGTAACATATAAATAAAAGATGAATCGAATAGGAGGTCCCGGCTTTAAGCAAATGGACACACATACCTGGTTCTTACAAAGGATTTCCCGTTCTCATCTGACTCAGCCAGACAGAAACCTTAATATGATAATACGCACGGTTTTCCACCATCCCCAAAAAGGTCTTCTGCCATAATTTAGTCAAAGCCATAATTTACCCCACACGCACGTTAACTTCTCTTCCTTTACAGTTTAAAAAATTGAAACCTAAATTCTAACGGATACGGCGATAATGTAACACTGTGTCCCGGAGCAAGTTGCTTAACAGCTGTGGGTCTCAATTTCCTGATCTGTAAAAGGAGTAGGGTAGACTGCATAACCCTGTGAAAGCCCCAACTCTTTTTTATAAGACGTGTTTGATAACGAGCCCTTTATACTGCAATAAGAAATCATAGATACTAAAACCTACCTACACACAATTTCCAAAAGCAAGACATAACGGTAATATTCCGACAAGCAAAATGACCACAACAAAACAACATGTACATTAACATGTAAATGCCCCCACACAACGACACTAAATGACAATAACTGCATGATGGTAGTTACCTGCCCCGAATGCGGACTGGAAAGATGTATTGTTTTCACAACTCAAGTACCTTAAGCAGTGCTGCTGTTGGTGACATCGGTTCCCAAAATGGTTAAGTCTCTAACTTTTGAAACAAAAATCGTCTAGTCTTCCTGCGATTGATACAGTAGTTGTCTTTGTGGAAAGAGCCTGTGTGTAAGAACTGGGCAAAAATACTTTGATTTTGTAAAACAGTTCTAGCTTAGGGATGATTAGCTAGTTTTTCACCCATCTGAGTGCCCAGTGTATCAATTTTTCACTGTATGGGACCTGTCCAGCACAGTAGTACACCTAGCATGCCTGATTCCTGCCCACTAAATGCCAAAAATAGCCCTCGCCTTTGTCGCTACCAAAAATACACAGATTTCCACTGTATTCCAATACCCTTTGGAGACTCCCTAGGCTTCATGATCATTAGGATCCCTTCCTACCCTGAGATTTGTGGATTCTCAGGGAGCATTGGTGAGTTATGTTCTGGGTTTCGGGTCAGTTTCCTTTTTATATAGACCAGGGTAAACAGGAATCCACGATTTGAAAGCGAGCTCTGACGGTTCTTCAAACTGCATACAACCACGACGGAGAGTACTGTTTACCCTGGTCCTCAGCTTTGTTTTGCTTTTGAGTAAGCCAAGGCACAGGATACTGCTGTGGGAGTACCTAACAGAATGAAAATGTACAGCAGTTCCCTATTTTCAATTAACCCCTGCTCGCAGGCATACTCCGTTCAGGCCACCGGGGTGTTCTGTTCATCAATATGTTATAATTGGAATATCAGATTGGAGAGGAAGCAGGGAAACCTACAAAGCCTTGTCTTCAGACACATACACTCTGAAAAAAAGAGCGCTGTGCACACTTGAGGCAGCTCGGAAGGACCTTTTCCATGAAGCAGTCATTTACACGTCTTCTCCACATGGTACTCAGTTGCAGATTTTATTTGAAGTGACCTAAAAAGGGTTAGAAAAGTCTGGAAACCAGGGAGATGTCTTTGGCATGCTTACTTTCTTAAGTTCCCAGGCATTTTAAGTGCCCATATTGAAGCAAATATGCTATCTGTACCACCTCCCCGCCTCCATCTCTGAAGGCAGGCGGGTGTGCAAGCGCTTAGGAGCTACAGTTCTTCAAACTAGCAGTTCGGCTCCCTGCTGTCCTGCTTATCAGCTGTGTGACTGGGGACAACTCACTTTTCTTTCCTTTTTTTTTTTTTTTTAATGTTATGTATTTCTTTTTTTCTTTTCTTTTCTTTTTCTTTTTTTGAATTACTTTATTCATTTTCATTTTCTCCTTTCTTTTTTGAAGTTAACCAGAGGCAGAGATAGAGAAGGAAAGGGAGAAGGGAAGCTGTCAGGTCCGGGACTCGAACCACATTCAGCCATGTGGGAATCCAGCCCCTTTAACCACCATGCCACCTGCCGGCCCCGGTTTATGTATTATTTATTTCTTCCACAAGTGAGACAGAGAGGTAGCACCCGCAACAGGGTCATGATCCACTGCCAACCTCAGACACCCTTGGATCATGGACGTTTGCGTACCTGGCACACTTAGGGAAGTCTCCAGATGCAAATCCAGAACTTTCCCGTGTGGGTCCATCTCACAGAGCAATGGTGTTTTGCTGCTGTGCCACCTTGCAGACCCTGACAGTTCCCGTGACATCTCAGCGCCTCAGATTCCTTATCTGTAGTTGGAAAAAAAAAGTAGTTTCTGTCTTGGGCCAGCAGGTGGCGTAGGGGTTAAAGCACTGAGTCCCAGACCCGGTGGCTTGAAAATGATACCGGGCACTTGTGCGTGCGTGCGTGCGTGCGTGCGTCCTCTCCAGAATCCGGAGAGGAGAATGGAGGAGAAGGGATTGCAGCATGGCCATCCCCCCTGGGAGGTGATTTCTCTCTTTCTGTCTCTGTCTCTCTCTGGTGAGGGTACACACCTTATGACAAAAAAAATAACATTACAGTTTCTGTCGTAAAAGATGGTTGAGGGGGGGCCCGCGCCATCCTGCCACAGTGGCCCCGCTGGGCGGCATGTTCTCAGGACAGCCCCTTGGGCCACCGCCGCCACCGCCGGCACTCCCGGGCCAGCCCTCGCTTCTTTATGCGGCACCGGGCTCTCCCCGAGCTCAAGAACTTCTAACACCACCTTGGTGGACGAGTTGGAGTCGTCTTTCGAGGCATGCTTTGCTTCACTGGTGAGTCAGGACTATGTCAATGGTACTGATCGGGAGGAAATTCGGACGGGTGTTGAGCAGTGGGTCCAGAAGTTTCTGGATATTGCAAGACAGACAGAATGTTTTTTTTCTTTTTAAAGAATTTTATGTAATTTTTAAAAATTTATTCATTCATTTATTTCTTAATTTGACCAGAGAGAGACAGAGGGCGAGAGTGAGAGAGAGAGGAAGTGAGAAAGCAAGCCACCAGATTCAGGACTTGAACCCTGGTGAGCCATGTGGGAGTGTCCAGCGCCTTCACCACCATGCCACCTGCTGGCCCCCAGACCGGATGTTTTTTCTTACAGAAAAGTTTGCAGCTGTCTGTGCAGAAACCGGAGCAGGCTATCAAAGAGGACGCGTCGCAGCTGAGGAACGAGCTGCAGCGCAATGACGCACTGGTGCAGAAGCAGCTGGCCGAGCTTCGGCCCTGGCAGCAGGTGCTGGAGGACCTGAGCGCACAGCACAAGCAGCCGGCCCACGGCCCGCAGGGCTCGCTGGCCTACCTGGAGCAGGCGTCCGCCAACATCCCCGCGCCTCTGAGGCCGAGCTGAGCGGCGCAGAGCCGGCCTGGCGTGTGTGTGTGTGTGTGTGTGTGTGTGTGTGTGTGTGCGCGCGCGCGCATGTGTGGTGGCCACAGGACTGCTTGATCCCGCCGTGTGGCGCCACCTTGGATGGACTCTAGAGAACGCGGCAGTTCCCACTTTAAAACTTCCCCCTATGTTCAAAAGCTAATTTTTGGAGCATTTTATAAAATACCTACAGCTTTAGAAAACCAAGTAAATGCTTATCTCTTTAGCGAAAAAATAAAATTAAATAAATAAATAAAAAGATAGTTGGGGGGACCAGTAGGTGGCGTTGTGGTTAAGGGCACTGAACTCCCACATGGCTGACCATGGTTTGAGTCCCAGACCTGGCGACTTGCTTTCTTGCTTTCCCTCCCTCTCTCTCTCTCTCTCTCTCTCTCTCTCTGGTCAAATTTAAATAAATTAATTAAGTAAATGAAGTTAAATGAAATAATTCTTTATTGAAAAGAAAGATGGTGGGGAAAGCGCTCGTGCATGACCGTGTTTGGAGTAAGCGCTCAATAAGTGGTGGCCGTATAACACGTACATGTCTATCTCCCCATCGTCTCTAGCCCCCCTCAGAGGAGTGAGTGGTCCCCACTGTTGGAACCTCCACTCTAACGCCGCGTGGTATTGTGTGTGAGCCCACAGAGGAGCCGGAACTTGCCAGGGTGGAGGATTTGTGAAAAATACAAATGGCTGCCTTGGGCCAGCTGTACTGTGGGGCATGGTAGGGGGTCTAGAGCCATTATTCTCCTTCCACAGATGGCTTTAAGCAAACGTCATGAGGCTGGCCACATAGCCTTGTGGTTAAGGGAGCCAGTTTCCACATGGTCAATTGCAGTTCGAATCCTGACCCCGGAGGCTTGAAAAACACAGTGGTCACGTGTGCGTGTGGGCCCAAAATTCCAACAGGATAGAGAAATGAAGGGATTGTGGCATGACCATACTGGGCACGTGTGCGTGTGTGCCCAAAATCCCAGAAAGAGAATGGAGAAGGGTTATAGTATGACCATCCCCCTCTGGGGGTGTGTCCTCACTTTCCCTCTTTCTCTCTCTCTGCCTCTCTCTGTTTCTCCCCTCTCTGGTGTGCACATGCACCCTATGGCAAAAACCTTTTAAAAATAAAAACAAAAACAAAGCAATCTGGGCTGGCAGGTGGAGTGGTGGTTAAGGGTGCTGGACTCCTACATGGTTGACCAGAGTTTGAGTCCTGGCCCTGGCAGTTTGCTTTCTCTCTCTCTCTCCTCCCCTCCCTCCCTCTCTGGTCAAATTAAAATAAAATAAATGAATAAATAAATAAAGTTAAATTTTAAAATTCTTAAAAAAAGTCAAGCCAAAGAAAAAGATGTGATCTCATTACTACTCTCTGAAACTGAGCTAGCCCAAAATCACATTATTGCGCCTCACATAAATAACACGCCCGAGTAACCCAAAGGCACAAAGATCATTGGACTATCGCACTGCTAAAAGGAAAGGAGTAGTTAGGGGGTTTCTGAGAAAGGCAACTCAGCATTCACAGTTGCCAGTCATTTTTCTGCAAGGGCCCAGGGAAAGGGCCTCCTGGGTCCAAGGAACCCACAACTACCCTTTTGTAGGGATTGGGAGTAAAGTTCAAAGAGGGTGAAACTTCCCTGTAATCAGAAGCCAAAAGCAGCCCCCTACTGAGTCTCTTTTTATGTTTTAAAGCATAGTAGGCTTTTTAGATTTGTGTGTGTGTCTAGGGCTTCAGATAAAGCAGATTATCAGGTAATTTACAATAATTAGGAAAAGGTTCCCATGAAGGCTGGTAAAAGTTCTAAAGGGAAGGGACCAGCAGATGGTGTAATGGCTACATCACTTGAGTCCCATGTAGTTGACCACGGTTCGAGTCCCAGACCCGGTGGCTTAAAACTCACACCGGGCGCGTGTGCGTGCGTGCCCAAGATCCCGAGAGGAGAATGGAGGAGAAGGGATTCCGGCGTGGCCATCCCCCCTAGGGGTTGATTTCTCACTTTCTTTCTCTCTGTCTGTCTTTCTGCCCAGCGCACACGCCCTATAGCAAAAAACCCTCTCCCTCCCCCCCAAAAAAAAAGTTGTAAAGGGAAAAGAGGAGATCTTAGAGTCTAAGATATTGCTGCACGCCCTTCTTTAAGGATGAGGGCTGGTACAGACAACACCCAGAAACTTTTAGACAATTATTAAACCACACAACAGCAGAGCTAGCATGGAATCAGCTTTCCTTCCACAAAGATAGCAAGACCCAAAATAGTACTGTATGGGCCCGCCAGTGGCATGGTGGTTAAGTGACTGGATCTCACATACCCGACTAAGCAGTTTGAGTCCCTGACCCAGTGGCTTGAGAAACACGTGGTGTGCATGTACATGTGCATGTGTACCCCAAATCCCAAGAGCAGAATGGAGGAGAAGAGGTTGCAGTGTGGTCATCCCCTTGGGGAGTATTTTCTCACTTTCTTTCTCCCTCTCTCTGGCAAGCACACATGCCCTAGAAGAAACTAAAACAAACAAACAAACAAACAAACAAAATAGTCTATATCAAAGGGCACCTTCTCTCTACCACTGAAATTGCTACAAAATATTGGGGCCAGCAAATGGTGTGGTGGTGAAGGTGCAGGATTTCCACATGGTCCCTGAGGTTTGAGTCCTGGATCTGGCAGCTTGAAAATCACGCTGGGTATGTGTGCATGCACGCCCCCAAATCCCAGGAGAATGGAGGAAAAGAGATTGCAGCATGGCCATCACCACTGGGGGGGCGATTTCTTTTTCTTTTTCTTTTCTTTTTTTTTTTTTTTTTTTTGAGAGGTTTTTGCTATAGGGCATGTGCGCTCGCCAGAAAGACAGAGAGAGACAGAGAGATAGAAAGTGAGAAATCACCCCCCAGGGGGGATGGCCACACAGCAATTCCTTCTCCTCCATTCTCCTTTCGGGATCTTGGGCACGCACGCACATGCGCCTGGCGTGAGTTTAAGCCATCAGGTCCGGGACTCGAACCGCAGTCAACCACGTGGGAGTCCAGTGACATAGCCATTATGCCAACTGCTGGTCTCTGGGGGTGATTTCTCACTTTCTCTCTCATTGCCTCTTTCACTGTCTCTTTCTCTCTTACAGTCTCTCTCTGGAGAGTGCACACATCCTATGGTGAAAACCTTTTTTAAAACTTGCTTAAAATATTTTCAGGGGCCAACAGATGGCGTAGCGGTTACATCACTGGACTCCCACATGGCCAACTGGAATTCAAGTCCTGGAATTCATGTGCATGCGTGGCCAAGATCCTGGGAAGAGAATGGAAGAAAAGGGATTGCAGCCTGGCCATTCCCCCTGGGGGATGACTTCTCACTTTCCCTCTCACTGTCTCTTTCACTGTCTCTTTCTCTCTCACGGTCTCTGTCTTTCTCTCTCCAGCAAGCACATGGCCCCTAAGGCAAAACCTTCTAAGAAAATTAAATATTATGTTTGCAAAGAGAAAAGCCCAGTGCTAAGTGACCTTGTACTACAAGGAACAGATAATAGGGAAACCTTGGGCAGAAGCTCTGAACTGGAGGGCAGGGGGCGAGGAGGCTGCCTTGCCTAGGGTGAGAAGAAGGGGAACCTTACAAGTACAGTGAGAGGAGTCACGTGCCCTCCCAGTCCGTGCTGTGTCTTAGGAAATAAGGGCTCTTTTTTTGGAGAGGTTTTTGCTATAGGGTGCGTGTGCTCACCAGACAGACAGAGACAGAAAGTGAGAAATCACCCCCCAGGGGGGATGGTCACGCCGCAATCCCTTCTCCTCCAGTCTCCTCTCGGGATCTTGGGCACGCACGCACATGCGCCCGGCATGAGTTTTAAGCCACCGGGTCCGGGACGAGAACCGCGGTCGACTACATGGGAGTCCAGCGACACAGCCATTACGCTAACTGCTGGTCCCAGGTAATAAGGGCTCTTCTAGCGGTAACTCTCCAGGATGATGAGAGCTTGAAGCTTGGCCATGACCTCGCAGATGGGACTGAGTATCGGTCCTGTGTTGGAATTACGTACTCTGCAATTGAAAAACAAATTCACTCTTTCCCTACCACGTCCTACTTAGTGATTATCACTATCATTGTCCTATAGACTTCGATGGCTACTGGGTTTAGTCGTTGTTACAGATTTTTTTTTTTTTTAGAGAGATTTTTGCCGTAGGGCACATGCGCTCACCAGAGACAAAGAGATAGAAAGTGATAAATCACCCCCCAGGGAGGATGACCACACTGCAATCCCTTCTCCTCCATTCTCCTCTCAGAATCTTGGGCACGCACGCACACGTGCCCAGTGTGAGTTTAAAGCCACCAGGTCTGGGTCTCGAACTGTGGTTGACTACTTGGGAGTCCAGTGATGTAACCTTTATGCCATCTGTTGGTCCTATAATCATTGTTTAAGTTTTTTGGGGCCAGCAGATGGCATAGTGGTAAAGGCACTGGACACTCTCACATGGCAGACCACAGTTCAAGTCCCGGACCTGGTGGTTTGCTGTCTCACTTTCCTTCTCTCTGTGTGTCTATCTATCCCTGGTCAAATGAAAATAAATGAATGAATAAAATTAAATAAATAATTATAAAAAAAATGAAATAAAATAAAAGTTTTTAAAGTCTTTTTCAATCTTTTCACTTTGATTTCCTTCTTTTTCTTTTTTCTTTTTTTTCCTGCTATAGGGGGCATGAGCTCACCAGAGAGACAGAGAGACAGAAAGCAAGAAGCCCCCTCCTCCCAGGAGGATGGCCACACCACAGTCCCTTCTCCTCCATTCTCCTCTCAGGATTTTGGGCATGCACGCACACGTGCCTGGCATGATTTCAAGCTGCCAGGTCCTAGACTTGAACTCTAAGAGTTGGCCATGTGGGATCCAGCTGCTTCAACTCTCACACCACTTTCTGCATCCCACCCTTCCAGTGTTCTCTTTTAAGAAATACGGGATCATGGGGGACCAGCAGTTAGCATAATGGCTGTGTCGCTGAACTTCCATGTAGTCGACCGCGGTTTAAGTCCCGGACCCGGTGGCTTAAACTCACGCCAGGTGCGTGTGCATGCATGCCCAAGATTCCGAGAGGAGAATGGAGGAGAAGGGATTGTGGCGTGGCCATCCCCCCTGGGGGGTGATTTCTCACTTTCTATCTCTCTGTCTCTCTCTGTCTTTCTGGTGAGCGCATGCGCCCTATAGCAAAAACCTCTAAAAAAAAAAAAAAAAAAAAAGAAAGAAAGAAAGAAAGAAAGAAAGAAAGACAGACAGACGGGATTGGGGCTGGCCACAGTGATGCAGCAGGAATGCAAACTGAAGCCACATGGGACAGGCTCAAGTTCACATACCGAGATCTCCCTGTGCATGCCACATGCCTGTGATCCTGGCTGGAGGAGGCTGGGGATGGATCACAGTATGAAGACCCTCTTGGGGGTTCATCTCCCTCTCTCGCATGGAATAATTTTTTTTTTTCTGCTAAACGGCACATGCACTCACCAGAGAGAGAGAGAGAGAGAGAGAGAGAGAGAGCGCACGCACCCCTAATAGGTCATGCCACAATGCCTTCTCCAGTTCTCTCCTGATCAGGATTCCGGGCAAGCACACATGCCCTGCATGTTTTTCAAGTCACTGGGGTCAGGATTTGAACTCTGGTCAGCCACGTGGGATCCAACTCCCAATGCACAGTGCTTAAACACTGTGCTATAGGGCCAACACAATAAGTAAACTTGAAAAGAAGAAAGAAGGACCAGCAGATGAAGTAATGGTTAACGTCGCTGGACTCCCACATCATCGACCAATCGAGTCCTTGACCTGGTGGCTTCAAGCTCACGCTGGGCGCGTGTGCGCGCGTGCCCAAACTTCTGAGAGGAGAATGGAAGCGAAGGGATTGCAGGGTGGCCATCCCCCCAGGGGGTGATTTCTCACTTTCTCTCTGTCTCTCTGGTGAGTGCACGCATCCTATTGCAAAAATCTCTCTACCAAAGAAGAAATCAGATTTTAAAATTTATTTTTGAGGTACAACCCCAGACATTCTTCTACAAATTCTCCCTTCATGTTGGCCATCTTGATGTTCTGAACCAAAAGACAGGGAAGAGTCAACATGGAAATACAGTTTAATTATAGATGGTCTGTGAGGGCCACCACCCACACAGGCCAGGTGACCCCTCCCGGAATGTGGAGGCTAGAAGAGAAGGTACTTTGTAACGCTTCTTTACCTTCTCTGGGAAGATAAGAGCTGTATTTCCAGCCATTGGCTCTCTGTGTACTAGGGCTGTTCTAAACGCTTCACGTGTATCTATCGGCGGCTCATCTAACCCTCCAGGCCAGCCTAGAAGGGAGGTGCTGCTTCCCCAGCCGTGCAGATGGGAGGCACAGTATGTGCTGTGCTGTCATTCCCACTGCTGGTGAGTAGTGGTGCTGGGAGTCAGACCCACACACAGTGAAGTCAGGATCCAGGAAGCTGCAAGTGAACCAGGGCCCTGGGACACCTTGAGCTGCTAAACAGCCTTTCTCATCACCTCCTCCAAAGCCTCCTTTTCTCCTTGGGTCATTATCTCAGATAACAGCAGCATCAGTTATCACAGCTAGACTACAAACCTCAGGAGAGCTTTGTCCGCATTTCTTTTTTCTTTTCTTTCCTTTTTTTTTTTTTTTTTGAGAGATTTTTGCTATAGGGCGCATGTGCTCACCGCTCACCGGAGAGACAGAGAGACAGAAAGTGAGAGATCACCCCACAGGGTGAATGCCCAATGCCTCAATCCCTTCTCCATTTTTCTTTTGGGATTTTGGGTTCTCATGCACACATGCCCAGCACGTTTTTTTTCAAGCCACAGAGTTTGGCACTCAGTCTCACAGTTGGCCATGTGAGGGCCAGCACCTTGGCCAGCGCGCCACCTGGTGGCCAATTTAAGAACAATTTTAATGTTTTCTTTATTTTCGTTTTAATTTTTTAAAAAAGAATTATTTTATTTAACTTTTATTTATTATTATCATTATTATTTTCCAGTTTGATCAGAGATAGACAGAGAGAGAGTGAGAAAGCAAGCCACCAGGTCCGAGACTTGAACCGTGGTTGGCCATGTGGGAGTCCAGGGCCTTTAACCACCATGCCACTTGCCGGCCCCCATTTTTGTTTTAATTTTTTCAGAGGGCATGTGTGCTCACCAGGGAGAGACAGACAGAGAGACAAAGAGAGGGAGAAGGGAAAACGCACCTCGCTGGGACGTGGCCATGCCGCCATCCCTTCTGGTCCACCTCTCCCTCCTGTTGGGGTTTTGAGCACACACGTACATGCCCAGCATGTCCTTCTAGTTGCCAGGTCCAGAGCCCGAACCTCACGGTCAGCCATGTGGGATCCAGTTCCTTTAACCACCAGGCCACAGGGCCTTTTTCTTTAAGATGACTGATTTCTTCAGAGAGACGGAAGATCCCAAACAAGGTCCTGCGCTGTGATCCACTCCTAGCCTCAGTCAGGCTGGATCACGTGCATACGCAGGCCTACGCAGCATGAAGAGGGGGGGCTCTAGGACACAAACTGAGCCCTCCTGGGGGGATCTAACTGTTACTACTGCGCCACCATCTGACCCAGTACAGTCAATGTTTAGTAGCTGTTTCCCCCATAGGAAAACAGGTATCTTCCCTCCAATAGAGTCTGGTTTTTGTTTCTTTGCTTTAAGAGAGATTTTTGCAGGACCAGCAGTTGGAGTGCTGGTCAAAGGTGCTAGATTCCCACATGGTCTCTGCCACTGTTCAAGTCCCAGACCCAGCAGCTTGTTTTCTCCCTTTCCCTTTCTCTCTCTTTCTCTGTGTCTCTCTCTGGTCAAATTAAAACAATAGTAACAAATGGAATTAAATAAATAAATAAATATTTTGTTAAAAAAAGAGAAAGAGATTTTTTTCTATAGGGTGCGTGTGCTCTCGCTGGAGAGACAGAGAGAGACAGAAAGCAAGAAATCATGCCCCCCACCCCCCGGAGGGCGGATGGCCACGCCGCAATCCCTTCTCCTCCATTCTTCTCTCTGGATTTTGGGTATGCACACACATGTGCCTGGCATGAGTTTTAAGCTGCTGGGTCCAGGACTCGAATCGCGGTCGACTATGTGGGAGTCTAGCAATATAACCATTGTGCCATCTACTGGCCTCTCAAGTCTGCTCTTATTTATCTCAGGAACCTCTTCACTGCTCTTCCTGCCTGGTCTCTCTCCCTCTACCTCACTATTGCCATGTCTGACAGTTTTCTTCTCCTCCTTCCTTCTTTTTCTTTCTTTCTTTCTTTCTTTCTTTCTTTCTTCCTTTCTTCCTTTCTTTCTTTCTTTTTTTTTTTTAGAGGTTTTTGCTATAGGGCACGTGCGCTCGCCAGAAAGAGAGAGAGAGAGATAGAAAGTGAGAAATCACCCCCAGGGGGGATGGCCACGCCACAATCCCTTCTCCTCCATTCTCCTCTCGGGATCTTGGGCATGCACGCACACGCGCCCGGCGTGAGTTTTAAGCCACCGGGTCCGGGACTTGAACCGCAGTCGACTACATGGGAGTCCAATGACATAGCCATTGTGCCAACTGCTGGCCCCCTCTTCTTTTTTTCTTCTCTGTTTTCTTCTTCTTCTTCTTCTTCTTCTTCTTCTTCTTCTTCTTCTTCTTCTTCTTCTTCTTCCTCTTCCTCCTCCTCCTTTTTCTTCTTTAATTTGCCAAAGGGCACATGCACTCACCAAGAAACAGAAACGGAGACAGAGAAAGTGAGAAAGTACTCCCCGTTTGGCATGGGGAATGGTCATGCTAAATACCTTCTTCTCCATTCTACCTCCTTTTGGGATTTGGGGCACACATGCATACACCCCTGGCATGTTTCTCAAGCCGTCAAGTCCAGGACTCAAACCACATAGTCAGCCATGTGGGATCCAGCCACCTTAGCCACGGGCTGGCCTCAGAGTTTTTCTCTGGAACTCAGTCCCCCTGGGCCACTTCCCTGCTTGAAAACCTCTGACACCTCCCGGAGAATTCAAGGGCATTGTGGCCCTAGCTGTCATCAAGCTGTCCACTTGCATTTCCTCCTGCCCTCCACATCCCTCACCCCTCAGTCTGGTTTGCCCCCCTCTCCTGACCCACTAGCAGCCTTGCACTTTCACCCCTCCCGTGTACTGCTCCTGTCCAGGCTATGTCACTGGACTCCCACGTAGTCGACCACGGTTCGAGTCCCAGACCGGTGGCTTAAACTCACACCAGGTGCGTGTGCGTGTGTGCCCAAGATCCTGAGAGGAGAATGGAGGAGAAGGGATTGGGGCGTGGCCATCCCTCCCTGGGGGGTGATTTCTCGCTTTCTGTCTCTCTGTCTCTCTCTGTCTTTCTGGTGAGTGCACGTGCCCTATAGCAAAAACCTCTAAAAAAAGAAAGAAAGAAAGAAAGAAAGAAAGAAAGAAAGAAAGAAAGAAAGAAAGAAAGAAAGAAAAGAGAGAGAGAGAGAGAGAGAGAGAGAGAGAGAAAGAAAGAAAGAAAGAAAGAAAGAAAGAAAGAAAGAAAGAGAAAGAAAGAAAGAAAGAAAGAAAGAAAGAAAGAAAGAAAGAGAAAGGAAAAATGTCCTTAAATACATATGTACATATACATCTACCTGCACACATTCATCATTTAGTCTGTTTTTCTGGAGAACTCGACGTGATATAGCCTCTCCCCGCTGTGAGCTCATAACCCTCTCTGTTGCTCATCTTGCATAATGCGTGTTACAGAATCACGCACACGTCCGTTTTCTCCATGCGCACATCTCTGCTGACAGCAGGAATGGTTTCTTCTCATTTGTGGCTCTTCACACAGCCCAGTACTTTTCTTTTTCCTCCTTTCTTTCTTTCTTTCTTTCGAAATTTTTGCTTTAGGGCGCATGCGCTCACTGGAGAGACGGAGAGACAGAAAATGAGAACTCACCCCCGGGGAATGGCAGTGGCCAGCAGGTGGCGTAGTGGTTAAGGCGTTGGATCCCACGTGGCTGACCATGATTCAAGTCCCGGACCCTGTAGCTTGAAACTCACACCAGGTACATGTGCATGTGTGCTCAGAATCCCAGAAAGAGAATAGAGGAGAAGGGATTAAGGTGGCCATTCCCCCCTGGGTGGGGGGGGGGGGGTGATGTCTCACTTTCTGTCTCTCTGTCTCTCCAGCGAGTGCACGAACCCTATAGCAAAAATCTACCGAATTAAAAAAAAAAAAAGAAGGAAGAAAGAAAGAAAAGAAAAGAAAAAGAAAAAGAAAAGGAGACAGCTCAAAGCAGAGGCAGGAGAATGAGAGGAGTGGAGAGCCAGGGAGAGTGAGCCACACCAGAAGGGAACTGTACCTGCCAGAGGTGACAAGCTCAGGTGCCTGCAGGCTGGAAAGGCCGCGTGGCTGGAGCCCGCCAACCAGAGAGTGGACGCCGTGGGCTGTGGGAAACTGGAGGGGTGCCTGCCAGGCTTTTCATGACAGGCTGCAGATTTTTGTGGGAAATGTCCCGATTTTTACCTGTAGGCCACTAATTCAGACGATTCCAATGTACTGTGTGTGTCTAGAAGGCTTCAGGGCTACTGGCATGGTTCTCTCTTCTCTTTCTTTCTTTCTTTCTTTCTTTTTTTTTTTTTTTTTTTTTTAAGAGAGATTTTTGCTATAGGGCGCATGTGGTTGCCAAAGAGACAGAGAGAGACAGAGAGACAGAAAGCAAGAAATCACACCCACACACCCCCAGAGGGGGATGGCCGCACCACAATCCCTTCTCCTCTATTCTCCTCTCAGGATCTTGGGCGTGCATGCACGTGCGCCTGGTGTGAGTTTCAAGCCACTGGATCTAGAGCTTGCACCGCGGTTGACCATGTGGGAGTTCAGCACCTTAACCACTTCGCCACCTGCTTGCTAGCCCCTGTTTTTGTTTTTTTTCTTTTCTCTCTTCTTTCTTTTCTTTTTTTTTTTTTTTTTTTTTTTTTGTAATGTGCCAGAGGGCACATGCACTCAACAGAGATAGAGGGAGAGAAACCACTTTCCATGAGGTGTGGTCATGCCACAGTCCCTTCTACTCCATTTCTCCCTCCTTTCAGGATTTTAGGTATGTGCATACACATGTCAAGTGTGTTGTTCAAGCCATCAGGTCCAAGACTCAAACTGCATGGTTGGTCATGTGGGATCTAACTCTCTTAACCACCGGGCCACACACACACAGGGTAGTCCTTTTTCTCTTTCTTTTTTTTCTTTTTTTTTGACTTTTATATATTCATGTGCCAGCAGGTGGCGAGGTTAAAGCACTGGATCCTACTGGCTGTGTCTGCGGTTTATGCCCTGGACCCAGCAGCTTCAAAAACAAAACAGGGGGGAACCAGCAGTTAGCATAATGGCTATGTCACTGGACTCCCACGTAGTTGATCGCGGTTCGCGTCCCGGACCCGGTGGCTTAAAACTCATGCCAGGCATGTGTGCGTGTGTGCTTAAGATCCCGAGAGGAGAATGGAGGAGAAGGGATTGCGGCGTGGCCATCCCCCCGGGGGGTGATTTATCGCTTTCTGTCTCTCTGTCTCTCTGTCTGTCTGGCAAGCACACGCGCCCTATAGTGAAAACCTCTCCAAAAAAAAAAAAAAAAACACAACATGGGGGGCCAGCAGTTAGCGTAACAGCTATGTCACTGAACTCCCATGTAGTCGACCGTGGTTCGAGTCCCGGACCCGGTGGCTTAAACTTATGCCGGACACGTGTGCGTGCATGCCCAAGATCCCGAGAGAATGGAGGAGACTGGGGCGTGGCCATCCCCCCTAGGCGGTGATGTCTCATTTTCTGTCTCTCTGTCTCTCTTTGTCTTTCAGGCAAGCACACGTGCCCTATAGGGAAAAAACCAAAAAACAAAACACAACAGGCATGTGTGTGAACCCCAAATGCCGAGGGGAGAATGGAGGAGAAGGGATTGCAAGCATGGTTATATCCCCCCTGGGGAAATGATTTCACACTTTCCCTCTCTCTGTTTCTCTCCAGTGAACACAGGCCCTATGGCAAAAATCTTTAAAAAAAATTTTTTAAAGGATTTTGTATGGATTTCTTCCATGAGCAAGAGAGACAGCACCCCCCAGAGGATCTTCCACTCCCACCCCCAGCCAACCCCAGCCGATCAGCACCCACGTGCCCTATGTGTCAGAGAGCTCTCCAGGCACAAATCTGGAACCATCCAGTCCCCCCGTTCTGTTTTTCAAACTGGGTTGATAGGCACATGTGTGTTTGTTTATCCTGTATTTTGCTCGCTTTATAGAAATGTTATAAATATCCTTTCGCCTGTGTTCAAAATGAAGTTGAAAAATCTTTAAACTGTTCATGTTAGTTCATTTTTGCCAATAGACCATCCCTTGGTATCCTCTGCTGAATACCAGTTGGGTTTGTTTTCTTCGTTTCTTTTCTTTTTCTTTTTCTTTTTCTTTTTTCTTTTTTTCTTTTTTTTTATAAGTATTTATTTTATTTTTTTTATTTATTCATTCATCTATTTTTTAATTTGACCAGAGAGAGATAGAAGGTGAGAGTGAGAGAGAGAGGAAGTGAGAAAGCAAGCCACCAGATTCAGGACTCGAACCCTGGTCGGCCATGTGGGAGTGTCCAGCGCCCTAACCACCACGCCACCTGCCGGTCCCTCTTTTTTTTTTTTTTTTTTTTTGAGAGGTTTTTGTTATAGGGTGCATACGCTCACCAGAAAGACAGAGAGAGAGACAGAGAGACAGAAAGTGAGAAATCACCCCCCAGGGGAGATGGCCACGCCACAATCCCTTCTCCCCCATTCTCCTCTCGGGATCTTGGGCATGCACGCACACGCGCCCGGCGTGAGTTTTAAGCCACCAGGTCTGAGACGCGAACCACGTTGGACTATGTGGGAGTCCAGCAACATAGCCATTATGCTAACTGCTGGTCCCCAGTTGGGGGGGGTTTGCGATACTTGCAGATTAAACCAAGGTTTGTGGCTTATACACTTTCACTTGAATAATAATTAGATTAGTTAAGTGTTACTTTGTGCCGAAAATAGAAGAAGTCAGTAAACAGTTTCTGCCACAAGACTTGTCCTATGAAAGAACAAACGTGGCGGCTCCCCGGCTGCCACCCACTCCTTTCTCTGGGGAATGCTCTCGAATCTATCAGATGTTGCCTCTCACACAATTTGATCTTGGATAGAGGAAGAAATAGCAATTATTCTCCACACACCAAACTCTAACTTCAAACATATACACATTCTTCTTTGTGATTTGGATAGAGTCTAGTATTCCAGGGCACAAGTTGTATGTCAGCAGCTGAGAGACAGAGATTGAAACGCTGGTACCGTGGACGTACGTAGCTGGCTCTGGTTCCAAAGCTGTCCAAACTGTATTTTGTTTTTTGTTTGTTTGTTTGGAAAGAATCATTGGTTTCATCTTATCTTATTTATTAGTTTTTAATTTGACCAGAGAGGCAGAGAGGGAAAGTGAGAAAGTAAGCTACCAAGTCCAGGATTCAAACCGTAGTCAGCTATGTGGGAGTCCAGAGCCTTAACCACCACGCCATCTGCTGGCCCCTGTTTTATTTTGTTCTGTTTTAATTGCCAGAGAGCACACGCGCTCACCAGAGAGGGAAGGGAACAGGGAGAAACCACCTCCCAATGGGGCACGGTCATGCTGCAATCTCGTCTCTATTTCTCCATCCTGTCAGGATTTGGGGCATGCAAACATTTGGTATGTTTTTCAAGTTGCCGGGTTCAGGATTTGAACCGCAGTCGGCCATGTGGGACCTGACCTTGCTAACCACCAGACCATAGGGCCAGCCCCCAACCTATCAAAATTTTGGATGAAGCAACCACAATTCACTTGCAGTCTGGAACAAACTACTTTCCCACTCCGCGCCTCCGTTTCTGCATTTATAAAGTAAGGGTGATGACAGCCACCCTTTAAGTTTCTTTTTCTTTTCTTTTTTTTTTTTCACTGAGAGAGCACATGTTCACGAGAGAGAGGCACACCTTTGACAGGATCTGCCACACTGCAATCCCCTTCCCCCAGGTCCTCCAGCTTGCAGGATCTCGGACTCACATGTGCCCTGCATTTTTTTTTTAGAGGTTTTTGCTATAGGGCACGTGCACTCGCCAGACAGACAGAGAGAGACATAGAGACAGAAAGCGAGAAATCACCCCCCAGAGGGGATGGTCACGCCACAATCCCTTCTCCTCCATTCTCCTCTCGGGATCTTGGGCACGCATGCACACACGCCCGGCGTGAGTTTTAAGCCACCAGGTCCGAGACGCGAACTGCGGCCGACTACGTGGGAGTCCAGCGACATAGCCATTAAGCTAACTGCTGGTCCCTGCCCTGCATGTTTTCCCATCGACCCAGGGATCTGAACCAATGGCTGGCCAAGTGGCTTCCAGCACGGCAGTTCAGTACCCTCCCAATGGCATCACTGAGGCTGGGCCCCTAAGTTTCATATGTGGATGGCAGGAAATTGTTTTATCTAGATGGGAAAAGAAAACTGCAGAGGGAAGAGTATCAAACGAATCTAAGTATTATGTTCATTACTTGAGAGAGGTTGATTGAACCCCTTGCCTTATAAGTAAGGACTGGGGGAACACAAATATGTTTAAAACACAGCCTCTGCTGTCACAGAATTGGGGAGACAGGACACACATCCACAAAGAGACCACAACACAACGGAAAGCCATCTAGACCGCGGGGCCTGCGTCCTAGTCACCTTAGTAAATGTGAAGTGAGTGAGTGAATGAATGATTGGTACCAAAACTGCAGTAGCTGTTCTAAGGTGAAAGATACGTGGTGGGCTCAGAAGTTTGAGGAACCAGCAGATGGCGTAATGGTTACATCGCTGGATTCCTGCATAACTGACCACGGTTCAAGTCCCAGACCTGGAGGCCTGAAACTCATGCCAGGTGCATGTGCGCGTGTGCACGTGCGTGCCCAAGATCCCGAGAGGAGAATGGAGGAGAAGGGATTGTAGTGTGGCTATCCCCCCTAGGGGGTGATTTCTCGCTTTCTATCTCTCTGTCTCTCTGTCTCTCCGATGAGTGCAAGTGCCCGATAGCAAAAAATCTCTTAAAAAAATATAAAATAAAATTGGGGCCAGCAAGTGGCATGGTGGTTAGAGGCACTGGATTCCCACAGTACGAGTCCCGGACCTGGTAGCTTGCTTTCTCCCTTTCCCTTTCTCTCTCTCTGTCTCTGTCTGGTCAAATTAAAAATAATAATAATAACAAATGGAATTAAATAAATAAGTACTTATTTAAAAATAAAAAAAGTTTGAGAAGACTTCTAAGTTGGATTTTGAGTCAAATCTGAAACATGGACAGAGAGGGTTTGGGGGTAAAGGCTATTTCTTGTGGGGGTGGCCATGAGCATGAAGGAGAAAACACCTAGCCTGAAGAACCTTGTGTGGGAGCCTGGAATGGCCAAAGAGCTTTTGGAAATTGAGTTTTAAAAACAATAGTGGTAGGGGAACCAGCAGTTAGCGTAATGGCTATGTCGCTGGACTCCCACGTAGTCGACCGCGGTTCGCATCCCGGACCCGGTAGCTTAAAACTCACGCCGGGCGCGTGTGCGTGCGTGCCCAAGATCCCAAGAGGAGAATGGAGGAGAAGGGATTGCGGCGTGGCCATCCCCCCTGGTGGGGGGGGGGGGGTGATTTCTCGCTTTCTGTCTCTCTGTCTCTCTCTGTCTGTCTGGCGAGCACACGTGCCCTATAGTGAAAACCTCTCCAAAAAAAAAAAAAAAAAAAAAAAAACAATAGTGGTGGGGGCCAGCAGGTGGTGTGGTGGTTAAAGACGCTGGACTCCCACATTGCTGACCGCAGTTCGAGTCTCGGACCTGGCAGCTTGCTTTCTCACGTTTTCTCTCTCTCTCTCTCTCTGTGTCTTTCTCTGGTTGAATTAAATAATAATAATAGTAATAATAATAATAATAATAAATAAAGTTAAATAAAAATAATTCTTAAAAAAAATAGTGGGAGGGGATTCGTTCACTCAGCAAAGCCCACAAGTGCTACCCTAACAGCTGGGAATACAAGGATGAAGAAGGAAGATACCAGCCTGGACCTCTAGGAGCTGTCTGTCTACTCACTCTGGTGTTTAAATGCATGCTGGGTGTTTAGAAAAATCCTGGGAGGGGCTCCCCACAGCGCTAGTGGTTAACCACTGTGTGGAGGGAGGTAGATCCCACGTAGCCGACCACGGTTTGAATCTAGGCTCAGGTGGCTTGAAAAGCAAGCCAGGCACGTGTGTGTGTGTGTGTGTGTGTGTGTGTGTGCACACGTGCCCTCAAAATCCTGATAGATGGAGAAAAAAGGTTTGCGGCTTGACCACATCCCACTGGGGAGTGCTTTTTCTCTCCTTCTCTGGTGAGTGCATAAGCCCTCTGGCAATAAAAAAGAAAAGGAAAAGAAAGGAAGGAAGGAAGGAGGGAGGGAAGGAGGAAAGAAGGAAGCTAGAAAGAAAGAGCAAGAAAGGAAGGAAAGAAGAAAGAAAGAAGAGACGAGAAAAGAAAAGAAAGTGGGGCTGGGGCTGGGGACAGCTGTTAAAAAAAAGAAAAGAGCAACCAGCAATTAGCGTAATGGCTATGTCGCTGGACTCCCATGTAATCAACTGCGGTTCGAGTCCCGGAACCGGTGGCTGAAACTCACGCCGGGCATGTATGCGTGCGTGCCCAAGATCCTGAGAGGAGAATGGAGGAGAAGGGATTGCGGCGTGGCCATCCCCCCTGGGGGGAGATTTCTCGCTTTCTGTCTCTCTGTCTCTCTCTGTCTTTCTGGCGAGCACACGCGCCCTATAAAAAGAAAAGAGATGGACCAGCAGATGGTGTAATGGTTACATCACGGGACTCTCACATGGTCAACCGTGGCTCAAATCACAGACCTGCAGGTTTGAAACTGACACCAGGTGTGTGTGCATGCGTGTGCATGCATGCCCAACATCCTGAGAGGAGAAGGGATTGTGGCATGGCCATCTCCCCTGGGGGGGGGATTTCTCACTTTCTGTCTCTCTGTGTCTCTTTGGCAAGCACACACGCCCTATAGCACAAATCTCTCAAAAAAAAAAAAAAAAATAGAAAAGAAAAAAAAAGCAGAAGAAAGAAAGAAAAGAAAAGAGAAAATCGTGTGGGAGAGAGAAGGTGGATTAGAAAGGTAAGTACAGGGACCAGCAGTTAGCGTAATGGCTATGTTGCTGGACTCCCACGTAGTCGACCGCGGTATGAGTCCCGGATCCGGTGGCTTAAACTCACGCCAGGCGCGTGTGCGTGCGTGCCCAAGATCCCGAGAGGAGAATGGAGGAGAAGGGATTGCGGCGTGGCCATCCCCCCGGGGGGTGATTTCTCGCTTTCTGTCTCTCTATCTCTCTCTGTCTGTCTGGCGAGCGCACATGCCCTATAGCAAAAAACCTCTCCAAAAAAAGAAAAAAAAAAATGTAAGTACAGGCCAAACACAGACGTGAAGTGGTTGGACTTTCTTTTGTAAGCAACACAGAGCTCATCTCTGTGACTGAAAAGCTCTGCGTGGGGGAATAATGGGAAGAAATGTTGCCTTTGGGATATATAATTTTTAATATATTTTATTTCTTGAGAGAAAGAGACAGACGAACAGGCACACTCAATGGAGTCCTGTCATACTCCAATCCCGTTCCCTCAACCTTCCAGCTAGTCAGCATCTTGGGCACCCCTGGCATGTTTCCGGTGGGCTCAGGATCCGAACCCAAGGTCAGACGTGCGCCACTGAGGCTGGGCGTTTTGGGGATCTAATCCATTACGGTTGCATATAGGGTGGGTTGGGGCAGAGAGAAGCTGAAGCTGGGCAGCCAGAAGTCAAGTGTCCTGAGACAAAAACCTCAGTAGGAGCAGGAAGGAAGGAAGAATGTGAGGGGCCGCGACATCGTCCAGGAAGAGGGACGGGCCAAGGTCCTGATTAGACGTGGGAACAAAAAGCATTCTCAGGTTTTAAGGTACACGGTATTTGCCACGCTGATAATGTAATCAGGAGTTGTTAAACTTTGTAAAAATGCTTGCAGGAGAACCCTGGACTAAAACAAAGGTTCAATTCTCTCTTCTCGTCAATTGCTAGGTTCCTCCCCAATGTATCATTGGATGTACTTTCTAGTTATCTGCATAGGGAACATCATACTCTGCTTGGAATATAGGCCACTGCATAAGAAATCTTCTCTTCCCTTCCTTGAAGAGTCAGTGCAAAAATGAGGCAGCTCGTCATGTGAGGCGCGTCCTTTAAGCTTCTCAGATGATCGTTGCTATATTAGGGCCAAGGACCGTTATGCAAGCAGACCTTTCTACACCTTTCCTCGGTGCCTGCACTTCGCAGCCAAGACCACCTGTTGAACTAAGAGGTGTCACTGTATTATCGAAAAGTCATTTCTAGAGGTGAATTCTCCATTCTTCTCACGTGACTTCCATTTGGGTAAAGACATGGGTAAAGAATCTTCTAGAAAATGAACCAATGGTGGGGCTGGCAGGTGGCATGGTGGTTGAAGACGCTGGATTCCCACATGGCCAACAGGGGTTTGAATCCCAGACCTGGCAGCTGGCTTTCTCTCTTCTTTGCTCTTTCACTCATCTGCTCACTCTCATTCTCACTCTGTCCCTCTCTGGTAAAATTAAAATAAATAAATACAAAAATAAAGAGATGTCAAATAAAATAATTCTTTAAATTAAAAAAAATATTAAAATTAAAAAAAAAAAAAGAACCAATGGTGGGACCAGCAGTTAGCGTAATGGCTATGTCGCTGGACTCCCATGTAGTCGACCGCGGTTCGCGTCCCGGACCCAATGGCTTAAAACTCACGCCGGGTGCATGTGCGTGCATGCCCAAGATCCCGAGAGGAGAACGGAGGAGAAGGGATTGTGGCGTGGCTATCCCCCCTGGCGGGTGATTTCTTGCTTTCTGTCTCTCTGTCTCTCTTTGTCTGTCTGGCGAGTGCACGTGCCCTATAGCGGGAAAAAAAAAAAAAAAAAAAAAAACCTCTCCAAAAAAGTAAAACTACATCAAAATTGAAAACTTTGCCGAAAACTACCCCCCTCTCTTTTTATTTATTTGTTTTTGGGGGTAGTTTTTGCTATAGGGTGTATGTACTTGCCAGAGAGAGAGGAGAGAGAAAGTGAAAAATTACACTCCAGGGGGAATGGCCACATCTCCTCCTCCAGTCTCCTCTTGGGATTTTGGGCATGCATGCACCCATGCCCAGCGTGATTTTCAAGCCACCAGGTCTGGGATTCAAACCACGTAGCCACCCGTGTGGGATCCAGCACTTTAACCTCTATGTTACATGCTGATCTGCCAAAGATCCTGTTAAGAGGATGAGAGACAAAGACTGGGAGAAAATATTTGCAGAATACATATCTGACAAAGGACTAGTAGCTTAAATACATAAAGAACTCTCACAACTTAACAGCGATGGCCTAACCATGGGAAGCTGCTGTGCCATGCTGGAGCTACATGGGGCAACCTGGAGTTTGGATTCCATGTCAGCCTGAACACACCAGGTGAGCCTGTAGGCACACCCCTGATCCTGGCTGGCCAGAGGGCTGGAAGGAAGATTGTAGGTGACACTACCCCTTTGGGGGTTTCTCCCGCTCTCTTAATACAATTTTTAAAGTTTCTATTTATTTATTTATTTTACATTCATTCGCTGTACATCATCACAGCATACAAAATGCTATTTCCCATCCAGAACACACTGTATATTGGCTTAATCAAGGATAGTACTGTACATGCTACCGTCAACAAATAATTTCTCATTTCTTGTTCATTATATATTTTTCCTTATTCTTTTCCCCTTGAGTCCCTATTTCTTACCTTCAAGCCATTCTTTTTTTTTTTTTTTTTGGAGAGGTTTTTGCTATAGGGCGCGTGCGCTCGCCAGACAGACATAGAGAGACAGAGAGATAGAAAGCAGGAAATCACCCCCCAGGGGGGATGGCCACACCGCAATCCCTTCTCCTCCATTCTCCTCTTGGGATCTTGGGCACGCACGCACACGCGCCCGGAGTGAGTTTAAGCCGCCGGGTCCGGGACTCGAACCACGGTCGACTACGTGGGAGTCCAGCGACATAGCCATTACACTAACTGCTGGTCCCCAAGCCATTCTTTAAATGACACATTAGCACATGATTCTATTTATATAACATTTATAAAATAACATAATTTTAGAGATGAAGATATGCTGGTCCGAGAGAGAGAGACAGACAGGAAAAGCACCCTCATGGGGAGTGGTCACACATGCAGGAATCCCTTCTCTTCCATGTCTCCTTCCTTTCAGGAGTTTGGGCCTGCACATGTACCTGGCATGTTTTGTTTCAAGCCTCTGGGGCTGGGACTCAAACTGCACAGTCAGCTATGTGGGACCCAGCTCCTTAACCACCATGCCACTAGCTGGTCTTAGGTAAGTATCTTGATGTGGTGCAAGCAATGCGTGGTAAAATTCCATAGAGCCACACACACACAAATGAGTGCATGTCCATTTCCTAGTTTTGATTTTTGTACTACAGTTATGCAACTTCCTGTGGCTCTACAATTCTTTCAAAATGAAAAGTTTAAGAATATAAATCCATTGGGACCAGCAGTTAGTGTAATGACTATGTCGCTGAACTCCCATGTAGCCGACCACGGTTTGAGTCCCGGACCCGGTGGCTTAAACTCACGCCAGGTGCGTGTGCATGCGTGCCCAAGATCCTGAGAGGAGAATGGAGGAGAAGGGATTGCAGCGTGGCCATCCCCCCTGGGGGGTGATTTCTCGCTTTCTGTCTCTGTCTCTGTCTGACTTTCTGGCAAGCGCATGTGCTCTATAGCAAAAACTCCCCCCCCCCAAAAAAAAAGTAGAATAGAAATCCGTCAGCATCTCTGACTTGCAACTTTGTTTTTTCTTTATGCCTTCCCTTTCTTCTGTTTTTCCCCAATTGTTCTTATAATTAAGTTTTATTTTTCCTCTCTTTCCAAAACTGCTTGTTACATCATGATCTGGGGAACTTCAAAGCCATTAAAATATACCTAGAGCTTTCAAACGCTGCCTTTGAAGTTTGAATCCTCTTGTGATTGTTTTGTGGTAATAACAGTAAAAACCCAGTCCCTTCCCCTTTCCTGCCCTCCTGGATAGAAATCATCACCACCTACCTCCTTGGTAAAAGTCTTCTAGCCAAGGATGGGGTGAGATGTTTTGAGGATCCTGCAAGATTTATTTTATTTATTTATTTTTGTCTTAGAGAAGTTTTTGCTATAGGGCGCGTGCAGTCGCCAGACAGACAGAGAGAGACAGAGAGCGAGAAATCACCCCCCAGGGGGGGTGGTCACGCCGCAATCCCTTCTCCTCCATCCCTTCTCATCTCAAACTGGAAGGCCTAGGAGAAATGCTCACCACTTGGCCTTGCCAAAAGGTCAAGAAATAAAGAAGGAGCTGGGGATGGTTCATTAACTCTCAAGGCACCTGTCCTGTGATTCCAGGTGGGTTAATGAGAGCAGAATTGCTCACTCAACCTGTGGGGGAAACTCAAATACAAACTGATTTCCACTTCAATACACTCTATATTAATCTTCCAGGATCCTTGGGACCAGCAGTTGGCGTCATGGCTATGTCGCTGGACTCCCATGTAGTCGACTGCGGTTCGAGTCCTAGACCCGGTGGCTTCAACTCACGCCGGGCGTGTGTGCGTGTGTGCCCAAGATCCCAAGAGGAGAATGGAGGAGAAGGGATTGTGGCGTGGCCATCCCCCCTGGGGGGTGATTTCTCGCTTTCTGTCTCTCTGTCTCCCTCTGTCTGTCTGGCGAGCGCACGCGCCCTATAGTGAAAACCTCTCCAAAACAAAAAACAAAAAAACATTCCTCGTGCTCTGGCTGCTTGCTCGTTATCCTCGCTCGAGGAAATGAGCTCGAGAGCCCCCGAGAAAAACCATCTGTCACAGGGGGCTCTCAAGCACCTTTGTCACATGTCCATCCCTCCCTGTGTGAAGCCCTGTAGCAGCCTGGATGATAGAGTTCATGCCATTACAGGGTTTTTACAAAACGAAAAAGATGTGTGACGTCCTCTGAAGCCAACCTTGGGAGGATGAAAGACCAGCAGCGTTTCATGTGACTATGCAGGGTGTCCATAAAGTCTGGAGCGCAGATTCTCTCTCTCTCTCTCTCTCTCTCTCTCTCTCTCTCTCTCTCTCTTTTTCTTTTCTGAAGATGTCCTTGATGACATTCTATATTTTTGCCTCTTCCTAAACTGGAGGAGTACCCGGTTATAGCTACCTCGGGTGTAACTAAATTCTAGCCTGAATGGAGCTGTTTTCAGCCTGGCTATTTATAGGATTCCCTGTGGGTTACCTGATTCCAAGCTACTCCGTTTCAGGACTTCTAAGTCATAGATTCATTTATTTGGCAAACATTTTTGAGCACTTGTGTGTGTGCCAGGACAGCGTCCCAGATAGGCGGAGGAAAGCCTTTCCTGCTACTCATGAACCCTCTAGGGGGACCAGGCCTGTGTCTTATCAGCTCCTCCAAAATAATCCCACATTTTGTTCTCCCGAGAGGGAGGAATTAGTGAAACTCTGGAATCTCCCAGTGGCTCCGTGACCATGATGCCCTGGCTGACTTCATTCGTGTAACTGGTTAACCATGAACCTACCACCCTTGTAATAAGAAACAACCATGGGACCAGCAGTTAGCGTAATGTCTATGTCACTGGACTCCCACGTAGTAGACTGCGGTTCGTGTCCCGGACCCGGTGGCTTAAAACTCACGCTGGGAGCGTGTGCGTGCGTGCCCAAGATCCCGAGAGGAGAATGGAGGAGAAGGGATTGCGGCGTGGCCATCCCCTCTGGGAGGTGATTTCTCACTTTCTGTCTCTATGTCTTTCTCTGTCTGTCTGGCGAGCGCATGCTCCCTATAGCAAAAAAACTCTCAAAAAAAAAAAAAAGAAAAAGAAAAGAAACAACCATGCTTCCCGGAAAACTCCTCAAGAAGGGGTGCAACCATGGTGCAGTGGTAAAATACAATGTTCTATGAGGTTGACCCACATGAGAAGGTTCTGAGTTCAAATCCAGAGACCTCTCTGAGTATGCTGGGCATGAGTGTACCCGTGATCCGGGGCTGCCTGAGGCTGGGAGGGGCTCATGGACTCAAGAACTCCATGGAGTGTGCTGTCTCTGTCTCTCTCTGTTTCTCTCACTCATGGAAGAAAGGAAGAAACTCTTTTTAAATTATTTTATTTTATTTTGCTTATTTAAATTTGACCAGAGAGGGACAGAGTGAGAGAAAGTGGGAGAGATGGAAAGTGAGAAAGCAAGCCACCAGGTCCAGGACTTTAACCGTGGTCAGCCATGTGGGAGTCCAGCGCCCTTAACCACCACGCCACCTGCCAGCCCCGAAAGAAAGAAACTTTAAAAAAAAGACTCACAGTGGGACTAGCAGTTAGCGTAATGGCTATGCTGTTGGACTCCCATGTAGTCGACCGTGGTTCAAGTCCCGGACCCGATGGCTTAAACTCACACCGGGTGCATGTGCGTGCGTGCCCAAGATCCCGAGAGGAGAATGGAGGAGAAGGGATTGCGGTGTGGCCATCCCCCCTGGGGGGTGATTTCTCGCTTTCTGTCTCTCTGTGTCTGTCTTTCTGGCCAGCACATGTGCTCTATAGCAAAAAGCTCTCCAAAAAAAAAGACTCACAGGAAAATGACTGCTCTGTTCAAGCCTTTCGCACAGCAGGAAGAATTTCAGGTAGTGTTCCCAAAAGATCTTTCTTTACCTAATTCCTTAAGCCACTGCCCTGTGTCTCCAGAAGCGACCAGTTCATAGAAAGAGATGATAAAGATGATAAGAGGGCCGACTCAGTAACACAGCACTTAAGCACTGTGTGGCAGGAGTTGGATCCAACATGGCTGACCACAGTTCAAAATCTGGCCCCAGAAGCTTGGAAAACATGCCAGGCATGTGTGTATCATGTGTGTGCATGCATGTCTGAAATCCTGATGGGAAGAAGGACCGGAAGAAAAGGGATTACAGTGTGACTCCCCACCTCTCTTTGGCATGTGCAAAAGGGAGGGGGGTCTTTAATTCATAAGAGACTTTAATTAATAGCAGTGAAACCTATAGAGAGGGGGCACATTTTTTCCAGTCAGCCATAGAGCCTTGGCTCAGAGTCACTTCCTGAGTTCCACCAAGGCCACCCTGCCAGAATGCTACAAAGTTGTTACTGCTCC